>JAJJMC010012048.1:7150486-7198900 GCA_023531435.1 Papaver californicum | reverse complement strand
AATAATAATAATAATAATAATAATAATAATAATAATAATAATAATAACTGGGTATGCCTAAGAGCGACCTCACCATCAGAGTAGATAATGAAAGAGAATTAAGCTTGAAAGAGAATATCCTCATCATCAGTGTAGATAGTATCCAGGAAGCTGAATTTGAACCAAAACTCACTTTGAAGAGGCTGAAGAGTAGATAAATCATCTCATACTATCCCAGAGGGAAGTAACTGGGTGAAATAACCGTAGGAAGAATCATCTTTAGCTGAATCTCCGAGGTTGGAAGTGCTGGCTGAAGCATGAGATGGATTGAATCCTCCATATGAACGCCTTGATCTTTTTCTTTTTCGGTTATGAAATCCATAAGAAGTATCTTAATCCTCATTATTACCTTTAGAAGGAATAAATGATACATGAGCTGGGTCTTCTGTTGAAATATCATAGTGGTTAATAATACCATCCATCAACAACTTACCATGAGGACTTACTATGGGATGATCGTGTAAACCTCAATGAAGAATCATCATTTTCTGGTTCACAATCATCATTTGTGTTCACTGGTTTATTATAAACAACTAAATCACGAGCATTACTTGATGATGGACCGAGCAATAATGGTGGACTACAAGAAATATGACAATCATCTAGAGCCTTTGGGTATTCTTGATAAACAAGATGATTCCAATCTTTGTACTAAGAAGTATGAATCATATAACTTATAGCTTAATTAGCCGAGTTTTTCTTTTTGGAGATGCCTAAGGTATCATAATAAGAAAGAATTTGCTTAAGAATTTCTGCTGAAATAAAAGTGGCGCATGAATTACAAAAGTAAAGTAAGAGAGGTTAAATATATACATATAAACAAAAAAATGAGAAACATATAATTATAGAGCTGAAAACTTACATTTGTTGGGACCCAGATTAAATAGGTCCTCAATTGCCGGAATTTGGGATATCTAGAAGGTGCATCAGGATCTTCCAGACTAAGTTCCCAATCACCTGAAATAATGATGGGTTAAACTTGTTTCAGTATTAAGGTTTTTAATGTCATAACCAGTATCACCTTCATTCAGAATTTCAATATCCAATGTAGTCTTGATTGTTTTCCTAACGATTGATTTCAATATACCCTGAGTTGGTGATTGCGGATTACCAATAACATGATATTTTTGATGGATATCCAAATCTATGAGTTTATCTTCATCCCGTGAGGATTCAATATTATACAAAATAAATTTTCTCATCATATGGTAGTAATTGTTATTTAACTGTCCGGGAGCATAGTCTATTACCTAAGATAATTATGGATAATAAAAGGGATTGGAAAAGTAAAGTAAGGAATATGATACTCAAAAAGTAAGGGTTAACTATGAATGCAAGATGAAACTTCAGAAACAACGTTACTATACGGAACTGGATAGTGAATTGATAATTCTAAATTCCGAATCTCGGGAAATTACCTGTACAAATCTCCAATTTGAGTAGCCATGATTAACGAAAAGGAAGAGTTTACGAATTTAGAAAGAAGAAGAAGGCAAAAGGTTTGAACTTTCTGATAACCAATATTAAAAGAAGAGATAAAAGTATTACCCTAATAATAATTCTGGAGCTCATTTTTATAAGAGAGAGAAGAAAATGGGAATACGAAAGTTTAAATTTGGCCACGTGTAGGTATTGCCTTTGGTCCGATATGTAAGAGAAATTTAAAAAGAAAATAATTACCAGCTACAAGCGGTTACCAAAATTTATGGAAAAAAATATACGAACTGAACTTACTGTTTAATTAACAAACTAGAATTAAACTAATTTTTGATGAAACTTGGGGAAGATTTGAGGTTTAAATCACCAAAAAGTTGATCAAAAAGTATTTCAGATAAGTAAGGGTATAAAAAGATATCAATGCATCTATAACCAGACTTTAAACTCTAAAATAAATTAAAACCAGTTGTAATAGTTACGAAATCAAAACAACTGAAACAATTAGTAGCTATCCAAGGCACTGATGTCATACATCTATAGTGTAATTAAATCTAAGTCTCAAACTAGCTAATGAAGCTGGTGGAAAATATGTAGTTGCAAAAATATTGCATCAACCCATACCTGGAATCTAACAGTGCTAAAACCTGAAAGCTAAGAAGAAATCTAGAGTTAAGACCGGTGATCACCTGAATCATGTGATGATAGTTAAAGTCACGAGCTAACGGCTCGAATTATTCGAATAAGATTACAACAATCTAGAATGTAAAGCCGGGATCTGAGAAGTAACGCATATGAGATAAAGAGTTGACTAGATATCTGAAAGCTGAATTTAGGAGCTGGAAGTAGTAGAGTTATCTATAGATGACAAGATGAGCATTTGGAGAAGTTGTAATATGCAAGAGTACATATCATATATTTCAAGGAAAATGCGAGAAATATAAAGTGGTTTGTCGGGTCCCAGTAGATATGTGTAATGTAATTGGTCCCCACTGATCACATAATAAACATGTGGATCATCTCTTATATATATAACCAGTAAGTCTCATTTTGTAAACAAAATACACTCCTATCAATAAACTTAATCCTGAGTTTCTCTCTCCTAATTGTTTTTTCTACTATCATCTTCTAATTCATCCCCATTAACAATTTTTGGAACCCTAATTCTAATTATTGATTCTAAATCGAGGTAAAATATAAGTGAATTATCCAAGTAATTCAGACCTAAACCGTAATCTGAACTTTGAGAAGGTATAAACCTTAACTAGAAAATAATCACATGATTTTTTGTTTTTGCATGCCCGTTGCTTTTAGCGTAATAAGGATCTGAATAATTATGTTGAACCCAACTCGTGTGGGATACCAAACCTACAAACAATGTTTTCAAACAGAAATCTTCATACGTCGTGTCTATCCACATGAACTAATGTTACTGCTTCAACCCATTTGGTAAAGTATTCAGTGATGGATAGTACAAATATTACTCCTCCAGGAGCTCGAGGGAGTATTCGACGACATCCAGTCCGCACTTAGCGAACGACCAAGGACTCAAGAGTGGATGTAATTCGTTAGTGGGTCTCTTCGGAATTGGATCGTGCTTTTGGAAAGCCACACACTTCTTTGCATATTTCTTTGCATATTTTTTCATGTACGACCATAAATATCCCTAATAAGCACCCTATAAGCGAGATTGCGACCGTTAGTATGGTTTCCACATATTCCTTCATGTTCCCTTGTCAATATCTTTACAATATAACTCTAATTCGACTATCGAGTATCTCCATGCTTTTTTGGTAACAAGCGTGACACTTATTATCTGGGAGTTCACTAGTTGTTAAGTACCAGACATAGGGTTGACCCCAATCTGGGTCATTATTGGCATGATCGCTTGACTGTCAATATCCATGTTGTCAATATTTTATGTATTTTCTTGTAATGGTGTAGTTACCCTATCGCCCCAACTAGCTTGTTCGAGATTTAGAATGGAGTGACTCTCAGAGATGCTAGGTAACTCCTAGAAATCTACTACGACGAAGCGAATAACTTTTATGTCAAATGATGAAGATAGATACACCATGGCATAAGCATGTCTGTTCTCCAGCCTTGATATTTGGTCGATCGAGAATTGGTCAAAACGACTTACTAAATTCTTCATATATCCTAGATATGATATCATTCTCTCATCTTTGTCCCTATAGGATCCCAAGAACTGATTGACTATCAACATAAAGTTAGTTATCATCTTTACGTTCTTCAACCCTAATTGCTTGACGAATTTCAAACTAAAAATTGTTGCTTCATATTCATCTACATTAATTGATGCTTGCCACCCTAGTCGTTTTTTCTATGTTCGATCCTTCAGGAGTATGGATAATACACCGAACACTTTCTCCGTAAGAATTTGAAAATCCATCAGTAAAACCTCTCTAATGTGGTTCGTACATATCAATATCTATCATGGATCCGCCCCCATTTAGAATAGTGGTTAAATCCGCAGGTTTTCTCTTATCTTAATAAATAACTGTGTATATATCGTCCACTGGAAAATCTGCTAACAGTGCATTTAGAGCATGTAACTTTTCAGTAGTTCTGGTTTCGTATCTGATTTCATAAGCTTCCAAATTTTTTGACCATATGGCTAAATGGCTTGAATCGTCAGCTTTTTCTAATATTTTTTTCAATGGGTATTCATAGTAGATTGTGATATTTCTTCTGAGGAAATAAGGCTTGAGGCGGTAAGATGTGTAAAATAGAGAAAATATTATTTTTCAATTTTGTTGTACCGTGTTCCCCCCCCCCTCCCCCCCCATCATAGGTTTATCAGTAAGGAATAACATTGCGCTTACGGAGGTAAACTCTAAAAGGCTGCCCAGTTTTTGGGCTCACCAGAATTTGGGAATAGACATACATTGCTTGATTTTCTCGAATGCCTCTCCGTATTCATCTGTCCACCCAAAGTTTACTGCATTTTTTAGGACATCAAAAAAGGTTTTGCATCAATCCGAAAAGCGCGAAATGAATCGGTTTAAAGTTGTTAACCGTCGTACCAGCTTTTGGACCCCCTTCTTCATCTTTGGGGATCGCATATCCTTAATGAATCTGATTTTTTCCGGATTCGCCTCGATTCCTTTATGGGTCATTAAGTATCAAAATAACTTTTCCGAGGATAACATAAACGAGCATTTTGCTGGATTAAGTTTCATCTGATATTGCGTCAAAATATTGAACACTTTTAAAATCGAGAAAGTGGGACTTCTTTTGTTCTGACCTTATTACCATATCATCAATATACACCTCCATCAATTTTCTGATCAAATCTTTGAACATGTCATCTACCAAGTGCCGGTAGGTCGCTCATGCGTTCTTCAACCTGAACGACATAAAAATACAACAATAACGAAGACAGGATGATCTTGATCCTTTTTTTCAAAGGTATCTGATTATACCCGAAATGACCTTCCATGAATTATAGTCTTTTGTATCCGGAAGTTGTATCCACCATATCGTTTATTCATGGGAGCGGGTATGGATCACTCGGGCATGCTTTATTCAGATCAGGAAAGTCAATGCAAATACTTATTTTATCGTTCTTTTTTGAAACGACTATGATATTAGAAAACCAACGTGGGTATTGGACTGGTCAATTAAAACCTGCCTCAAACAACTACCCGACTTCTTTTCTACTCCATATTTTTTTTACGTTGCACCATGTTCCGAATTTTCTGACAAACATGACAAAATTTCTCGTAAATGTTTAGCCTTTGAAACGTTACATCCAGATCTATCCTTGGCATCTCAGCAAAACTCCATGAAAAAACTATATGTTAGCTCTTAATAGCGTAAGAAAACCATCAAACTCGTGCGCAGGTAAGTCATTCTCTACGAAAGTGGTTTTGTTCTTCTCGCTCCCAATCTGGACGTCCAAGAGTTTTTTGACTGTTTGAGGGTCATCCGCATCCTTCCTTACATACGATTCTAGTAAGATATGATTTTGTTATTGCTATTTTTTCTCATTCCGCAGGATGTGTATTCGTCCATCGCATTCTCATGACATGAAAGGTGGGGTTCCATCTGGTCGCTTATCACCTTTATAACACCCTCAGATTTGATGAATTTTAAGCGCTAATAATATGATTTTGTGAATGCTCTTATAGTGTGCAACCAGCTCCGTTCCACGGTTGCATTGTAAGGAGCTTGGCTGTCCAACAATTGGAAATTTCCAAGAACGGACTTGTTACCAACGGTAATGGGTTGTTTCACTTTTATAATTGCCTTTGAAACTTCACCACTAAAACCAATAATAGGATTTACATCTTCCTTGATCAAATCATGTAAGATACTCATAGCGGAATAGGCTTCTGAAAACAAAACACTCACAGAGCTTATGGTATCCACCAGAACACTGTGGATACAGGATATGCCAATCCAAACGGTTATAACAATAATGTCAATACACACCTTTCATTTCTTCTTCGTTGAACCCATTCACCTTGAAACCTAGATCCAACATTTCTGCTCCTTGTCCAATGGAAAAATCAATATGATTTTCCATGTACCATTCCACTTGCCTTAGCTTCTTCCTGGTTTCATCTTAAGTTGCCTGTTTGGATATTGAGTAAATACTGGCACGGATGACATTAATCACATGTGTTTAGTTCATCTATAATTATTCTGAGCTTCTTTCTTGATCCCTTTTGACGTATTCCTCGTAACTTTCCAACATCTCGAACTGTAAAGAACGACAATTTTCAGTCGTGTGACCAATGTCTTGTAAAAATCATGGTATTTATTTTTGTCACGTTTTTCACGTGTGTCTGTTGCCGACGGTCGAGAGGATCTCAAAATTTTACTTATTCTGTCATACAACTCAGTTAATCAAATGTTTAATAGTGTCAGCTTTATACCATTCTTTCACGTACATTAGATTCTTCCTGGTTTCATCTTCAGTTGCCCGTTTGGATATTAAGTGGATCCTGTCATGGCTGACATTAATCACATGTGTTATGTCCAATTGTAATTATCCTGAGCTTTTCCCTTGATCCCTTTTGATGTATTCCTGCAGCTTTTTAGCAGCTATCATCCTATGGACCTCGAACTATAAAGATCAAAAGTTTTTAAGTCTTATGACCAATGTATTTGTGGAAATCATAGTATTTGATAGTTACCGAAGCTGGTTGAGATATGATATTTCTCCGCCCATCAACGACTGTGTGAAAAACTTACACATTAGTTTATCACTCTATTCCCAAAGGGTCATTGCGATTTCATAGTGCAGGACGTGTTGGTTTTGATTGTACTTTATCGTCGAACTTTGGCATCTTGGATACTTGAAAATTTCTTGGTGGGAGGAGCTACCTGATATTATCTTTAAAAGGTGCTCCAGCGGCTTGATGAAGTCTGCTTAGCCTATCATCTCTTGAATGTTTTTTGGTTAGTATTTTTTTGATCATTCTGCAGAGACGAGTATTAGTTATTTCATTAACATCGCCTCCATCTAGGTCCTCTTTTTGTCCAACACTTTCATCCTTAGGGACCTCCACTTTATATCTGGGTCGTATTCTCTTAGGTTCAGGAGACTTGCTTCTGAACATGTTACGTTTCGAACGAACATAGTAATCACGTAAGGGTTCGCCCCCTTCATATCACTATCAAACCGATTCTTCATTTCCTTGGGCGTTTTTGTCCTGGCGTACTTTGTTGAGTTTTTGCTGGTCGTGCTCGAGCGCCTGCTGATTCAACTAAAAAAATGCGTATTCGTATAGGAAGAGCTCCACTAACGACTAGATTGGTCGCCAATGAAACTTCCTATGGCCCGATCATATCTATGCGTTAGTTAGCGCCTTGTGAGTTAATCGTCCCTCCAAGACCTTTTCATACTGATCGAGCCTGATGGTTAATTCAATGTTTGTCAATCGATCTTGACTATGCAGGTTAAAACAGTCTTAAGCGAAACTAATTTTTAATATCCAATCTCATATTAACGTTCTTCTTTTCCAATTTATATAAATATTCGCACTAACTCTAAATCTGAGCAAGGAGTTTTTGTTTGTCTATCATGTCGATCCTGTAGGTTTCTCTTGTTTCATGAAGGGTTGTCAAATATAAGTTGCCTATTCAACAGACTCGTAGTTTTTCCTTGTCTGGCATGGACTCATCGATCCTTTCAGGATTCACGAGCATTTGCTGCTTCCCGTCTCTTCTCGTCTCTGGAACCGTGGATTCATTACAAACACGATGGCGTAAGACTCATGCATTCACTGTCGGTGGTGACATCGCTTCTTCCTCATCAATCGTTAGGTGGTTCCTTCATTGATTTTATTTTTCCCGACGTGACGAGGATTGCCATCGGAAACTACTCTTCAAGCGATTTGAATAATTCGTACCATACTTCTTGTTAGGGGAAATCACGATCTCGTTTCTCGCTTTCCCTTAGTTGGGGCTAAGATGTTTGTGCAAAAAATATATTTTACCCAAACACCCACTAGACGCTGATTGTATTGATGCTGATGATTTATACAACCTTTATCTCCATACGAACATAGTTGTGATGGTGTGTGTGGGTAGGTGGAGGTGGGGGGTACCTGCAAAAAAACCCTCTGATGCTTAAGTTATCTAGAGTTATTCAAAAGATATTGTGTATAAAAGATTGCATACCTTTTAGGGTTTATGTTCCCTGTATTTATATGCTTTTGTTTTTGGGATCAACCCTAATTTTGTCATAATCATGACTTGAGGTGACTTATCCTGCAACTCATCTGGAATGTTCCAGAATTTTTTCCTAGGTTACTTTGTCAGCAAGTATTCCAGGAACTTCTAAGAATTTCATCTAACGTTGTAGAATTAGACAAACAAAAAGGTTACAAATGGTTCAGCCCAAGAAAATAGCGTAAAAGGTCAAGCCTACGAAATAGGGCGGAAACATCATAAAGCAAAGAAAATTGGGACATAAAAATCTTCGACTCGACTGCTCCACTCGACAATAGACGCCGGTATTTATGGGAGCAATCACAGTGGAAGTTGTGGGAGGCAGTTACAGGGGAAATTACGGGCGAAAATGGTCGTCGACATTGCTGACGAGGCGCTTAATGGAAGTTACTAGGTGTGCTGATGTCGCACTGTCCGAACAATCTCGACCACCGTTTTCGACCACTAATTTGAGTTTCCGGACCTGGACCAACATACACGATGGCCATAGTGCCATAGTTAGCTAATATCCGATGCCAGAATATTAAGAAACACACAGCCACTGACGGAGGTAGGGTTGGCTTAGGTAGGCTGTAGCCCACCCCAAAATTTGTGAAAGCCTATTTGAGACTCTGTAATTGGTGAGAAAATATTAATTAACCCAGGTAAGATTTTGAGTTAGCCTATTAGTTATAAAAAAAGCATGATGAGACTGAGATGTTGTAAACGAATAATCTTTTTCTTACAAATTAGGTTAGTTGAAAACTAGAAGTACAGATACTAAACGCTATTGACACAAAATGTGAAATACTAATCAGTTTCATTTTCGATTGCATATGTATTATTCCATCCGTTTGCCGCAGTTCTCCAATCACAATATAGCTCTTTATAGCTATACTAAATTAAGTGGTGTTATTGTGATTGTGGCCCACTTTGCTAAATAAAGAATGAAAAGAAACTTGCAAAAAATTTGCAGTACAAATGCGACAAAACTAGGAGGTTAAGGGGTGTTGTCGTTTCATTCTGATAATTATTGAAATCGTCTCAGATAAATTAGTCATTTCAGCTATAATATGCAGATATATTAACCAAATTAACTCTATTATGAGAACGAACATATAAAATACTGTATTTTTAAGTGTGAACAAAAAAAATTATAAATATACCTTATACAAAACTTCTGCTATTAAATTTTTGCCACACTAAAATGAATTCTAGCTCCGTAACTGATTTCAAGTACCATTGTGGTTTTACCGCATTTATCATTATCATATTTCAGGTTAGTAAAATTGAGTTTTTTTTTTAACCCCAACATGTCGCTGCACAGAACCCTTTCAATTGGCGATGAAAATTTATGTGCATTCACTGTTGTGGGGATAAAATCCACATCTTTATTAAATACTCGTAACAAAACAACAACAAAACTTTCTCGGTCTCTATTTTGGTTTTCCGTGTACTAGCCATGGAAGCAAAACCTCCTCTAACAAAGAAAAATGCTTGAATTCTAACGTGGAATGCAGTATAACATACGGATAGTCAAACAAGGGGTAAGTTTATAGGAAAAGTTTGGAAGAACCAATCTAAATTTCCATCTGAGCGGACCTTGTCGAGCTTACTCCAAATGATGCAAGCAAAAAAGATAAAAAACGAAAGAAGAATCTGTTTTATTATTTTATTTTATTTTATGGGGCCAGAAAACATTCGAGTACAATGTACCAGGAATTGTCTTATCTTATTTATACGGTCGTGGGGATTCATTTTTCTGTTTGGACGTATTTCTCGTCATCTTTGTTTCTTCCCGGACGAATGTTTCACAATCTCTCTATTTATTTTCCTTTTTTTTTTTGACAAATTCATATTATTATTTTTTTCATAAATAAACGGGAAAATATATTAAAGACTAATAATGGATATTATTACAACCTTTTTCATATTATCTATGGCATTCGGAATCAGACACTTGTGTGGGAAATGTATTTATAATTTAACTAAAACAACATTGCATATGTAACACTGTTTTCCGATGATAAACCCAAAAATCTATGAAATCCCTTCGAAGGTCTCTTCACCAGATGTCCCAGGAATGATGATTCTTTAACCTGTTGGATTGATTCTCACGTCTCACCCGACTATTCCCGTAACATCCAACAGGACGCGTAATGTAGAGCTTTCAGCTTTCAATACCATACGTATTATCCCCCTGAGGAGTGGTGCTTATCCCCCCACCACCACCAGTAAAGTAGATGGTGATTTTAATAAATAGGGTCTATATTCAAGACTGGCCAATACTTTTAATTTATAGTGACCATCATCCATTAACTAATAGGAACAAATCGCTATCACCAACAGACGAAGAAAGGTAACCGTTTGTCATTCGCAAACCAGAGCTCACCCCTCAAAGAGTCAAAATACAGACCCCTTAAGATTTCCTTTCATGGAAAGATTTTGGTATTAAAGGAAATGTTGGAGAAAAATGAACTTAAAATGGTTTTTGGTCTTGGTGGGAATGAAATCTAGGGCCTATAAGTCACTAAGGAACACTAGCTCATTTTTTACTTTTGTGAATAAATCTTTAGTCCCACATTGAAGAAACTAAAGATGATTTCTCTCTTTATTACCACAAAAATTGCATCTAAGGGAGGGTCCTTAGGGTTTAGAAGCTTTTGTGATTGGGGGAGGACTAATGCAATGGGCTAGTTAGAGCAAACATACTTTTCACGCACGTTTGCGGCTTGCGTGCTTGTGGGTATGGCTACTGCAGCGGGAATGAGTATGTTTGCGGGTGCGGGCGTAGCTGAGGCTGCGGGCCAACCAAGACTTACCTTTTTGAATAGAATATTTTCATTAAAGAATTTAAAATCAAAATAAATTTTGCTTTAAATGTGGGGGCGTTTGACCCGGCTAGAATTAAGCTGATTTAAAGAGAGAATATTTTCTGACCGTTTTAATCCGTTTCAAACATAATGACCGTGCTTCATGCACGGAATTGAATGATCATTAATTTCCTTCTCTTCTTTTGGTTATAAAGGAAAAAACAATTTCTCATTTCTACTTACTCTAGAGCAGGCTACTATCCCTAGCTCTTTTTCCCTCTTCTTGCTTTGTTTTGCACACATTGCTTGTTTATC
Source organism: Papaver californicum (assembly GCA_023531435.1). Classification (NCBI taxonomy): domain Eukaryota; kingdom Viridiplantae; phylum Streptophyta; class Magnoliopsida; order Ranunculales; family Papaveraceae; genus Papaver; species Papaver californicum. The sequence continues at coordinate 7,187,615 of JAJJMC010012048.1, read as the reverse complement.
TCCCTTCCCTATCAATTGCTGTTGAGTTCGTTTGAGGGTGACTAGTATTGTGCTTATACTAGTCATAACTGGCAGTTCTATCCTGGACACATCTCCTCTGTTGGGGTATAACATCTCTCATTCTTGAGGGTACCCGAGGACTATTGTGTTAAGGATAATTTGCTGAGCAGGTGGCTCTGTCCATTGTGTGTATCAATTCAGAGATTTCTTAACCTTAACAAATTTTTTCTGTTTAGTGTTTTTCATTGTTGCAGAACCAACAATCTTAACACAATAATAATCTTCTGTAACAATGGCTAAAAGTGATGTTGACAGACCATAAAAATTCAGTGACAAAGATTTCAAAAGATGGAAATCCAAGATGTTGTTCTTTCTGAGTTTTCATATGTTGGATGAATTAGTTCTGAAACCTTTTGATGAGACATTAAATGATGCGGGAAATGAAAGAGAGTTAGAAAGTTGGGGTAGACTGAACTATATGGCCAAAAATCATATCCTGAACTGTTTAGAAGATGCATTGTATGATTTCTATAACACAAAAGAGAACTTTTCTGCGTTTGATTTATGGGCTTCCTTAGAAGCAAAATATGAAGCGGAAACTGCTGGTAGTAAGAAGTTTTTGGTAGCCAGGTTCCTGGAATACAAAATGACAAATAACAAATCTGTGGTGGACCAATTCCTTGAACTTCAGCGCATTATCAATGAAATTATTGCTGAAGGTATGGTGATAGATGAAACGTTTCAAGTGTCTGCTGTGATTGAGAAATTACCTTCTTCATGGTCTAAATACAAACGAAGATTGAGACATGAAACTGGTAAAGTCAGAATGGTTGAATTGGGTAAGAAGATTCAAGTGAAAGAATTGTTGTGCTCCAAAGACAAAAACATATCTTCCGCAAGAAACATGTCCAACAAGGCTCATGTGATTGAACACAAATCTTCCATTACTGAAAAGGGCGACCGCAGCAACCGCAAGCTTGGTCCGCACAAGAAAGGTACATTTCCGAAACCCAAATCTAGCATTGGTAAAATTAAAGATGCGTGTTATGTTTGCGGAATTCCTGGCCATATGGCAATGCATTGTAGAAAACGTAAGGATTTTAATAACAAGAAAAACAATGCTAATTTGATTGAAAGCAACAAGAACGAGTAATCTGGTACGGTGTCTGAAGTCAATTTGGTAACCAATGTGAGAGACTGGTGGGTAGACTCTGGTGCTACCAAGCATGTCTGTGGAAACAGAGATATGTTCACCTCCTATCAGAAGGTAGTGGAAGGGGAGAAACTCTACATGGATAACTCGTCCACAGCACAGGTTGTGGGAATAGGCAAAACTGGGATAAAACTCACTTATGGTAAAACTCTCACATTGAATGAAGTTCTTCATGTTCCGGACATCTGCAAAAATCTTGTATCCTGTGGTGTTTTAGATGATAAAGGTTTTAAACTTGTTTTTGAATCCGGGAAAGTTATTGTTACTAAGGGTAGGATTATGTAGGAAAGGGTTATAAGACTGAGGGTCTCTATAAATTGAATGTAACCTCTGTTGAAATGAATAAAATTGATTCTTCTGCTTATGTTTGTATGTCATTGAATGTTTGGCATGGTAGACTTGGTCATGTAAACTATAAGTCAATGAATAAACTTGCTAGCATAGGCTGCATACCCAAATTTAGTTTGGAAAATGAACATAAATGTGAAATATGCGTTGAATCAAAATATGCTAAAAAATATTATAGGAAAAATATTCAGAGAAATTCTAAACCCTTAGAATTAATTCATTCATACCTAGTTGACATGAAATCGGTTCAAACTAGAGGTGGTAAGAAATGGTTTATCACTTTTATAGATGACTGTACGAGGTACTGTCACATATATTTACTTAAAGGAAAGGATGATGCCTTAGAAGTCTTTAAGATATATAAACTAGAAGTTGAAAACCAAATGAGAGCTACCATTAAAACTGTTAGATCTGACCGTGGTGGTGAGTATGTAATTCCTATAGGAGATTTTTGCATACACGACATTATACATGAAGTAGCCCCTCCTTATTCACCACAATCTAATGGTGTGGCTGAACGGAAAAACCGAACCCTTAAGGAGATGATGAATGCCATGTTAATTAGTTCAGGACTACCTGCAAACTTGTGGGGGGAGGCCGTCCTCTCAGCTTGCTATGTCTTGAACAGAGTACCCTTTAAAAGGATCAGATAAAACTCCATATGAGTTATGAAAAGGTAGACAACCTTCTTATGCATACTTTAAAGTGTGGGGGTGTTTGGCTAAGGTGTCCATTCCTCCACCTAAGAGAACCAAGATAGGACCCAAAACTGTTGACTGTGTCTTCATAGGGTATCCTGAACATACTACTGTATATAGGTTTATGGTTGTGAGTTCTAAATATCTGAAATTGGTGTGAATACTATTATGGAATCTAGGGATGCTGTGTTATTTGAAAATGTTTTTCCTATGAAATCTGAATCTCACATGATATGTGTTGATCCCCTAGATGTCCCTTCTACTAGTCAGACATTACCTGTAGAGGAAGATGAATTTGAGCCTAGAAGAGGTAAAAGACTTAGAACTGAAAAATCTTTTGGGCCAGACTTCATAACATGCTTAGCTGAGACTGATCTACAGACTTATAGAGAAGCCATGACTTCTTCTGAAGATCCATGGTGGAAAGAAGCTACCATTAGTGAAATGGATTCCATTATACGGAATGATACTTGGGAGATTGTAGATTTACCTCTAGGATGTAAACCCATAGGTTGTAAATGGATCTTGAAAAGGAAACGTAAGTTAGATGGAACTGTGGAAAAATACAAAGCTAGATTAGTAGCTAAAGGCTATAAACAGATAGAAGGTGTAGATTTCTTTGATACTTATTCACCTGTTACGAGAATTACTTCCATTAGGATGTTAATCGCTAGTGCTGCCATTCATAACTTAGAGATACATCAAATGGATGTAAAAATAACTTTTCTAAATGGTGAATTAGATGAAGAAATTTATATGGACCAACCTGAGGGCTTTGTAGTGAAAGGTTGTGAAAACAAAGTTTGTAAACTGAAAAAATCTTTGTATGGTTTGAAACAAGCACCTAAATAGTGGCATGAAAAATTTGATCATGTAATGATTTATAGTGGTTTTAAAATAAATGAATTTGACAAGTGTGTTTATACTAAACTTGTGAATGATGACTGTGTGATTGTATGCTTGTATGTTGATGATATGCTTATACTTGGTACAAACATGGATGAAATTAATTCCACAAAGAGCATGCTAAATGAGAACTTTTACATGAAAGATTTAGGCCCCGCAGATGTGATCTTAGGGATGAAGATTAGTAGACATTCTAATGAATATAGTCTTAGTCAATCTCATTATGTTGAATCTGTGTTTAGAAAATATAACCACTTTGATTGTAAACCTGCTTGTACTCCTTATGATCCTTGCTGTAGACTCAAAAAGAATAAAGGTAACGGAGTTTCACAACTTCAATATTCACGTGTCATAGGAAGTTTAATGTATTTGATGAATTGCACGAGACCATACATTGCTTATGCTGTGAGTAGGTTGAGTAGGTATACCTGTAATCCAGGGCAGGAGCATTGGGATGCACTTATTAGAGTGTTAAGGTACTTAAAGTACACTTTAAACTTTTGTTTAAGTTACGAGAGATACCCTGCGGTCCTTGAAGGATTTTATGATGCAAACTGGATATCAGACTCAGAGGAATCTAAGTCTATGAGGGGATATGTTTTCACTCTAGCATGCGGGTCTGTATCTGGAAGAGTTCCAAACAAACATGTATAGCTCGATCCACTATGGAATCGGAGTTTATTGCGTTAGATAAAGCAGGAGAGGAAGCCGCTTGGCGAAGATGCTTTTTTAAAGACATTCCTATTTGACATAGGCCTGTGCCAGCTATATCTATACATTGTGATAGTCAAGCTGCAATAGCTAATGCTAAAAAAACATCTATAATGGGAAATCTATACACATTCGTAGAAGACACAATTCCTTAAAACAACTAATCTCAACTGGCGTTATTTCTGTTGACTTTGTGAGGTCTAAGGAGAATATCGCGGACCCTTTGACGAAAGGTTTGTCCAAGGAGATAGTTAGTAATGTATCGAGGGGGATGAGGCTTAATCTCATTAAATAAACTTACCATGAAGGACACTCAACCTTGCTGACTGGAGATTCCAAGCTCAAGGTTTCGAATGAGACAACTAATTTGTGGTGGGTTAAAGGAAACACTATTAGAGAATTTCATTCTCTATCCATTCCCTATGGTGTAGACGTGATAGTGTGACTGCATGTGAGGATGACTTTTTATTAAGTCTTAATGAGTTATATAGTTTCAATTTAAGATTGAAGTGGGGTGTCAGTAACACTCTTGGTAGAACTCACCTATCTGAATGAGGAAGTGGGCCGATTCCTATGAGAACTGAGCTGATTCTCCAGAGCATTCTGAGAAACGGGATACGTCCAGGGACAAAATGGATACAATGGCCCGAACTTGACAACACCTAGAGAGATATCACGCGCGGAAGTTATTGATGAACTACACCAAACGATGGCAGTTCAATACATCGCGTTCACTGTCCATCAAGTAGTTCCAGTAATTTCTCACTAAGCAAAGGTTCAAGACCTTATGGACACCTATTGCTTAAGTGGTATTTCTCGCTTTCTGATTTCTGATTTTCATCGGGTTTTCATTCATGTGGGGGATTGTTGGAGAAAAATGAACTTAAAATGGTTTTCGGTCTTGGTGGGAATGGAACTTAGGACCTATAAGTCACTAAGGAACACTAGCTCATTTTTCACTTTTGTGAATGAACCTTTAGTCCCACATTGGAGAAACCAAAGATGATTCCTCTCTTTATTACCACAAAAATTGCATCTAAGGGAGGGCCTTAGGGTTTAGAAGATTTTGTGGTTGGGGGAGGACTAAGAAAATGGGCTAGTTAGAGCAAACATACTTTTCACACAAGTGTGGTGCTTCGCACCGAAGCACGCACGCTTGCGGCTTGCGAGCTTGCGTGCTTGCGGACTTGCGAGCTTATGAGCTTGCGGACTTGCAGCTGTGGTCGCGGGTGCGGGTGTGACTGTGGCTACTGCTGCGGAAATGAGTATGTTTGCGGGTGCGGGCGTAGCTGAGGCTGCGGTCCAACCAAGACTTACCTTTTTGAACAAAATATTTTCATTAAAGAAATCAAATAAATTTTGCTTTAAATGTGGGGGCGTCTGACCCGACAAGAATTAAGCTGATTTAAAGAGAGAATATTTTCTGATCGTTTTAAATCCGTTTCAAACATAATGACTGTGCTTCATGCACGAAATTGAATGATCATTAATTTTTTTCTCTTCTTTTGGCTATAAAATAAAAAACGATTTCTCATTTCTACTTACTCCAGAGCACGCTACTATCCCTAGCTCTTTTCCCCTCTTCTTGCTTTGTTTTGCACCATTGCTTGTTTATTTTCCTTCCCTATCAATTGCTTTTGAGTTCGTTTGAGGGTGACTAGTATTGTGCTTATACCAATCATAACGGGCAGTTCTATCCTGGACACATCTCCTCTGTTGGGGTATATCATCTCTTATTCTTGAGGAGTACCCGAGGACTATTGTGTTAAGGACAATTTGCTGAGCAGGTGGCTCTGTTCATTGTGTGTATCAATTCAGAGATTTCTTAACCTTAACAATTTTTTTTCTGTTTAGTGTTTTTCATTGTTGTAGAACCAACACGAAACATGTACAAAATGTTAATGAGAGATGGGTAAGAAGGGCTTCTCATAGGATATGATAGGATGGGAGGAAGAAAAAGTATATAAATGATTCTAATTTTAACAAACTTCCAGTTGAGAGGTTGTTTTTTAAAGACCTCTAGCTCTTACTATCCATTGGTATCATCATCCCCAAGGTATAGGTAAACTATTTTCACGTCATCATCTTCATTTTGCATATGCACTTATGCTATTGTTTTCTTCATAGAAAAAATGTAGACAACGGGCCCTCCCAAATGAACCTCCCCACCATGTCATGTTTAACCTTTTTGAATGCATAATGGGATAGTCGACTTTTCTCTCCTTCTGTCACCAGCTTATTATCTTGAGCTAATTATAACTATCACCTCCTCCGTCTGCTCATATGGTCCCTCTCATGGTCCCATATCTTTGCAATTATCTCAAAAATATAAAATAAATTCAGGTTTACTCAAAATTTATTAGTGAATAACTAATACGTAAATCCCATTGGGGGATCAACAAATAGCCAAACAATCTATTATAACATTTATGATCTATGGTATGTAGGAGATATTGTTGTTTTTCTTTCTTTTTGACAAATTCATGTTAGAAATCTTATCATCCTGATCCGCATATATATTAGGAGTCCGATATAAACCTTTTGACAAACTTTACGTTTTGTATTGTTATAAATTTTAATGGTGTATTATATATATATATAATATATATAACGTATCTTGATAACCTATTTTTATAAGATTTAATGTGTTCTCGTAACTGTGTTCTGTTTTTGTGTTCATATAACATACTTTTCTTGCTTTAGTGATGCTAAATATTGCATATATTCTTGTCCCATACAAATATATTTAGACAGCTTAAATGACAAACAATACAATGAACTCATGTATAATAGACCTTTTATTTGGTTTATGCACAGTAGCAGGCATGCTCCATGCCTTGATTAACCGAATTCGGTATGTTGTGTGCAAAATTAGAAAGCAGAAATGATGATATGCAGTGTGCATCTTCACAGATTTCTTTCACAAACTCGAGCATGCCAAATATGGAGACGATCCAATACTTCATTATTGTCAACGTCTCAAGGATTCTTCTTGCATAAAAAGAGCATCCCCATGGAGGTCTGTCTAATAAAGGGTACTAGGTGATTAACGGGTTCGACCCTACTTAATTCATGTGCCCTCCTATTTCTATATATATGGTTATTTGATATAAGGGACATACTCTGTGGCATCTTTGATCTCATCTGGAACCATCACAAAAGTTAGGGACAATTTTTTAACTCCGGACCCATTTTGGATACTGAACAAAGCCTAGAGATATTACAAATCTGTCTATTAAGTTTTACTGGTCTTTTCCTTTACAATATCCGTGTATCAGCATCCCTCAGTCTCCTTTCTCTCTTGATTCTATTTTATCTATGCCAACCTCATTTACTTTTTTTCTCAGATGACCCATTGCTCTCTAGGAAGCCAAAGGAATTGCACTGTATGAATAGATGGATGTAGGGCTGTACATGGTAACGGGTTTCCACGGAAACCCGCCAAAACCGAACCGAACCGTTTACTAATGGAACGGTTATGGAAAAAAAGTATGGAAACCGGTAGTCACGGTTTCGGTTTTGGTTTAGCCAAAAACCGAACCGTTATACCATGGAAAACAGACTATTTAAGACCCTTGATCTAGTTTTTAATAGATCTAAAAATGATTTTTTTTTGATTTTTTTTTTTAATTTTAGTTTTCCAAACGGTTAACCGAAACCCGTTGGAAAAAACCGAACCGGTGGTAAACGGAACGGTTATGGAAAAATAATTGGAAAACCGACCTTTTGCCGATTTCGGTTTTGGTTTGGCACAAAACCGAACCGAAACCGGCCATGAACACCCCTAGATGGATGGAGATATTAATCTTTTCCTTTTGAAGCATGAATTTTATTAAGTCTAAAGAGAGATTATGCGTAGATATATGGTACCCGTAGAGTCATTTAGTACAATTTAGTTGAGAAAAGATGGGATTGCCTAGTCCCAGATTTTTGTTGACAAGTTCCTTGTCTGACTGTCATCAGCGGCGTGGTTAGTGGGTCCATCAGCTGTTTGGTTTCCCTCTCTATATGCTGAATCGTCCCTATAATTAAGTTGAATCACGCAATGAGGTATTTGGCGCATTTTTAGCTTTATCTCCACGATCATGCCTGAAATATACCAAGACGGTGTCGTGGGAGAGGCTACGAATCTTAGTAGATTTTCTGAATCCGTCTCGAAAATGACATTTGGCCACTTTCTTTCTGTTGCAGTTCTGGAGGCCAGTAGCATGGCCAAGTTTTAGATGATAAGGCAGTTGTGACTCCAAGCGGTTGCGCCAGCGTCAAAATTATTCTTGTCTCTAAGTTTCTGTAGATGAACCTCGCACCTGCCACACTTGGATGTCCCCTGGCTGCTCTATCTGAGTTGATCTTAGTCCACTCATAGTTAGGGATGGTCCATCCCATTAATATGGTTGTTGTGCTTCTTACGGTGTTTGATGGGGTAGTAATTGGTGAATCGTCAGGTACTACAGATGGAAGGGCCCTATTTACCAAGGAAAACTCCCAATGTTGTTTAAGTGCTCTCGAAACAATAAAATTCGATGTTGTTTGGGTACGACATAATATGTGCTCATTTCTGGCTAGCCAAAGATACCAGAAGATAAAACAGAATAAGGTTATGGTTGAGGGTGGGCCCAGTTGTTTTAAGAGTTGAGGAATGGTTGTTTGTAAGGTTATAAAAGTCGGAGGGTATTGTTGGAATGTTGATTGTTCGAGATGCGAGTGAGGAGGGTGTTCCAGGCTAAGGTTGCTATTGGGAAATATAAGAGCAAGTGGTCGGTCGTTTCTGGTTCAATGTTGCATTGGGGGTAAGATTGGAGTTGGTGATTTGGATATGAGCTAGGATGGAGAAGATGTGTAGGCCGTCATTGATTGCTTTCCACAAGAAAACTGCATTTTTGGTGGATATGGTAAATTCCATAGGAATTTGGAGACTGGAAGGGGGTTCTGATTGGGGTGATTGATTTATTGGGTATATCATGAAGCAGTAGTATATTTCCAGTTTTTGAATGTGGCAAAAAAATCTTTTCTTGGGAAATATCCTGGGAAAGGTAGATGTTTATAAGTTTTTGGGTTGCAAGTGGCGGTAGGTTTTCTAGCTTATCATGTATCAATTTATGATTAAGTGGATCAATGATATATGATACTATTTTGGAGATGTGGAATCCAGTTAGCCTGAATAGGGGTTTCTAATCCGTTTTCAATACAATGGAAAAATAAGATTTTGGAAAGTGGGTATGAAAGATGTTAATTGTTTCCATTGTGGACTAGATGAATATGGGATGGTAGGGGGAAAAATTGTTTGGTGTTTGAGATATTTCTCATGACATAAGTTGGCTAAGATGGAGTTAGGATGGTCTTGCAAATTCCAAATTTTTTTCATAAGTAGTGCTTTATTATGCATACTACTATTCCTAATTCCAAGCCCACCTTCTGAGATAGGTTTGGATAATTTATCCAAACCTAAAGGATGAAGTTTTTTATTGAGGATTCATGCCCCCTTAGAAATTTATGGTGATACGATCTATGTGTTTATGTACATGGGTGGGAAGAATTTGCATGAGGTGGTTTGAGGTTGGTGTTAGGGAAGTTTTGATGAGAACTAACCTTCCGGCAGTCATGAGGTATTTTTTTCATCTATCCTTTTGCTTTCCTTGCCAGCCTTTAGAGAAGAGGTTCGAAAATGTACCGAGATGATCTTCCTTATTTGAATCGGGCCGCTAGATAAATAGGGGGAACGAAGTGGTTGGTATGCCGAATAGCTGATGCATATTGTTCACCACATGTTGGTCCAATATTGGATGATGAGTAATTGTGGATTTGGAAGTATTAATTACCTGGCCCACTGAAGAGTTGTAGGAATGGAGAAAATTCTTGAGGTGATTGTTGTTTTCTATGGATGCTTTAAATATGATTAGGAGGTTATCTATATACATTAGATTCGTGATGGGTAGCTCTCTTTAGGATATACTGAGTCCTCCTATAAGCTTTTGGTTTTCCAAGTTTCCCAAAATCTGTGAATAATATTTCCGCTCACATTATGAAAATATAAGAAGATAGTGGGTCTCCTTGCCTTATACGCCTTGTGGAGTACCGTTGATGTTAAATGAATATGTGATTGTTGTTATACATAGCATTATATAGTCCACAAAAGTTGTTGGAAAACCTTGTTTTGTGAAGGTTGTTTTGGTAAATCCCCATCAAATTGTCGTATGCCTTTTGGATATCCAACTTTAAGGCTATTTTGGAATCTTTGGTTAGGGTTGAAGTTTTTATGTAGTGGAATATTTCACCTGCAATTGCTATGTTATCGTGAATTGATCTTTGGGGTACAAACACACTCCGATAAGGGCTTATCAAGAATGGGAGAAGCGTCCTAATGCGATTTACTAGAATTTTGGCAATGATTTTATAAGTGACATTGCAAAGGCCTATAGTTCTGAATTGTGATGGTTTTGATGGATGTTCTATTTTTGAAATTAGTGTGAGGTTTATGTGATTCATAAGTGGGTGAATATTTAGTGAATTAAAATAACTTTGAACCATAGCTATTAATTGAGTATGAGTAATTTCCCAGAATATATTGAAGATCTTACTTGTGTAGTCATCCGGGCCGGGAGCTCTCTCGGAATCTATAAAGAAAAGTGCTTGTTTGATTTCCAATGGGGTTACCTTGTTGGTCAGCATTGGACATCGTATGGAAGTTAGCCATGGAGTGATTTCTCTGAATATATCTCCATCTATTGTTGTGGGAGTTGCCATATGTTATTCAATATAATGGTCCTGAATGAGGCGTATAACTTTATCTTTGTTGTTTACCCAATTATGTAGAGAGTCATGTAATTGTTATATATTATTGTATCCTTGATGAATGGTGCTTTGGTGTACAAGAAGGTTGTGTTATTTTCTCCCTATTGGAGCCATTGAATTCTGCGTCTTCGTTGCCAATAGGTTGCATGGCATTGGAGCATAGTCAAATGGTGACTTCTAAGCTCCTTCTCTTGCAAAAAAAAATTAATAGTCCTGCTCATTTTCTTATCGGTTAACACATTGTTGTTGTGCTAACTTTATTTGTGATGTTGAATCTTGATCATTGTTGGGAGGTGGCCAAATATTTCTTTATTCCAATCGGTAAGAGTTTGAATGGTTACTGTGAGTTTCAGTTGTAGGTCCATAGAAGGCTCTATATCACTTTGCTGGGTCCATGCAGTTCCCACCACTTTCCTAAGTTGTGGATGAGTGAGCAACAAATATTCAAATTTATAGTTCTTTGTTCCCCGCCAGTCGATCGTTTTTGTTTGTAGCAAGATTGGGGCATGATCAGAAGTTATCCTAGGGAGACCAGTAACTCTTGCGTGGGGGTTGGCTGCTCTCCAATGCTGAGTGACTAGGAATCTATCATAGGGTTCTAGGATATTATCTTTCCCTAGCAAATTGTTTCCCCATGTGAATGGATCTCCTCGGAATCCCATATTAATAAATCTCATTTGATTGATTATCGTGAGAAAATGTTGAGTCTGCCTAGTTGCAGGAACATAAAAGTATCCACACATACTTGTGCGCATACTTCTGACTTCACATCAAAATACAAAATACAATATTCCTACTTACATTTCGCAGGCGAATTGAGGATACAACCTCTAAAAAGGATATAGGCATTCTATGCTAATCATGTAGTCTATAATCTTTACATAATAAGTCCCAAGATCCTAGATGGATTGCCCACTAGTATATAACAACTCGAGTCTTCTCTAGTGTTATTTCTAGAGCTTGATGGTATTCAAATTCTTATTCAAATAATATTAATTTACTGCTATACGCATAATTGTTCTGAAACACTATCAAATTCGGAAATATCTAATGCCTAATTCCCCAAATACATCCCAGCTTAAACGCCTTGTTCACAAAGAATACATCACAAATTGGTATACTGAGCCTAAAGTATGCCATTTTAGAACTTTGCTCAAAGACAAGCCACGAATTATACGCCACTCCTTTTGGACGCGCCATAAACAAGGAGCAATGCCTTCAAAGACGCATTATGCCTCTGAGCTAGGCTAACCCTAGCATTTTATCCCATTAGCACTATAGCACCATCCGCTTGGATTATCACCATATTGGAGCTAGTTCCCCACCCTAGCGTTAACAGCGATAACTTCCATAGCACCCTAACGCTAAAAGCGCCAACTTCTTTAGCGCGTCCCTAGCTTAGCGCATCCTTGGCCTAGCGCGTCCCTAGCCAAGCGCGCCCATGGTGATGCGTCCTCAAGTACTAGCGCTGATGTGTGTCGTAAGTGCAACAAATTACTCAAGATATTTTGCACTAATTAACTAGTAATATAGCGGTACTAAGGATCGTTCCCACAGAGAGATGTGTAATCGAGATATTATTTAGGTTAGCAAAACTAGAATAAATAATGAAAAGGGGGGGGGGGGGGGGTTGAGATTTAATTAACTAAAACACAATAAAAACACAATAAGAATAAATACATGATTAGGGAGTCCTTCGTCGTTACCAAACGTTGAATGAATTAGTATACTTATCTATTCTTTGTCAGAATCATTCATCACCAACCGTAGAATACCAATAAGCTCTGCTATCCCCAAAACTCCTTTTATCACTGCATACAGAATCGCTCGACTACCAGATTCTATCCATCTGAGCCATCATGAATAAGCTCTCAAGGTGTAACCCGATTGAATGCATTAGGGTTTATGAATTTAGGTTGATCCTAGCATCAAACACATAAGCTCGGTCTGCTTACTAGTGTTGTCTTCACACGCAATTGCTCCACAGAATCCCTCTGCAAGGTCTCGCGTTCTCTACTTGTGTAGGAGGTGTTCGACTATTACACGCATATCACAACTCTCTACTAACAATATAATGATCAATAAAATAACTTGTTGTGCACCCAAACAATCTAAGAATCAATCATAAATCCTAGATATAGTGAAAATAAACGATGATGATAATAACTTCAAACAAATTTGTATTAACTAATAAATCTTCACACTTAGAACATTGAATTCATCCTTAATCAACAAAAGGTTTAACTACTCATATTACAAGAAAGAATGGTTTCCTCCTAAAGGGGTAAACCCTACGTTTAAGATGTAGAAGTTGTGATATGAGATATAGGAGTTGCAGAGATTCCTTAATAGATGATATATTGTTTGATCCATAGATGTCTTCTTTTATAGCTTTCAATGCTTGTCCCTCAATCCTTCTCTCCTTCTAAGGTTTTGAATTCTTCCGGGACCGCGTTTTACTCGTTTTAGAAGTCTAAATTTGCACCAAGTAGTCTGCCTACGGATGGGAATTGATCCCACGACCCAACCGTAACTAAATATGAGTTTTTGGGGTGAAAGTCCGGGTCATTTACGGCTGGATCGTGCTAGGCATTCCTGGCCGGAACTGAGCCTGGATCATACTTCTTTCCTCCACTATTTCGGCCATAACTTCCTCATACGATGTCCGATTAAACTTATTATTTTTGTGTTGGCTTCATCTATGCGTTCTCTACGAGATGGTGTCTTTAAAATCTTCAAATATTTTCATCATAATTTATTTCTAGCTTAGATGTAATTTTTTAATCGTAAATCTAGTTCTGACACTTCTTTTGCAAACTCTTCTTCTACGACTGGGTTGAGATGATTTTCCATCCATAAATATAACATAATTCTTATATAACTCCCAGCTCTACGACTAGCTTTCTATAAAGTCCTATATGCAAGTAGATCTGAAACATGATCCTTTTCTTCGACTTGTTCTATGACTAGGTCGTGAGAATTTCCTAGATGTAACCTCTTCTGAATTTTCACTCCAAAATTCAGCTGTTGTTACTTCTTCTTATGCCGGAATGATCTCCTTCCTTCTTCTTATCTATTTTCAACACCATTTTCATTTATTTTCGTATGATTCACCTAAAGAAACATATGGAATAGAAAACAAAGTAATAACAGGATAATATGCAAGAAATATAACAAATATTAGTATGGATTTGACACTATAAATATGTAAATTATGCACTTATCAAGCGCTCATGCCTAGTGCGTCCATGACATGATACGTCATTGGATGGCGCGTCCCTAGCCTGATGCGCCCTTGGATAGCGCGTCCCTAGCTAGCGCGTCTGTGGACTTAAAAGCGCAATGGCTAGCACGTCCATAATAGCCTAGTGCATCCATAACTAGTGTGCCCATGGCTTTAGCACGTTCATGCCTAGCTTATCATTGGCCTAGCGTGTCCTTGGCCAAATAACTTAGCGCAAGGGCCCTTGTCCACAAGCGTATTGGCGCTAGCTGGTGCTAACTACCATTGACCTAGCTACATTCTTCGAGAAGTGCTAACTTCAAACGTCCTTGGTGCTAGTTTCCTAGCCCTAGCATAATTGATACTTGTTACGCTTATTATTAGCCTTGCTCCTGAAACGTTAACATATTAGGTTTTGTGTCGTGCTAAGTAGCTAGTGCTAGCCTTTCTATATACTACCCTCAGAAATGCGATATTCTTTTCAACATTGGCCGAATACCAACTCTAGCCTTTTATGGTTTTCTAATAATCCTTCTTGCTTAAGAAGCTTTATACAAAATCGGCCTCAAATGTCTTTCAGACTTATGATAAGTCACTCCTGAGCTAATATTTAGCCTTTAAATATTCCATGTTACTCTTAAGCTAGTACATGACCACTGAACTTACCATATTCAACACTAATTCAATTTAGTGAATTGCGCAACTTGCCTCACTGAATTAGCAAATCATTTGACTTGACTTAATCAAAACAATAGTGGTTTATGTCTCTACTATCTACGAGATATCAAATACAACGCATGGGGGGATTCTCATTGGGGTATTGGTCTGGCGGTCTACGGTAATCATACGTTGTGGCAACACATCCACGAACAAGAAGGTAACTAGTAGTGGGACGGTTACAAAGAAGTTGAGAGGATGAGGAGTAGTTTTCAGATAAGTCTTCCTTACTTTTCGTACAAGAACCCACTACAATCTCCATAATCGTCACTTATCCACCTCTCCCTGACTTCCACCACTTACGAGAACCAGCGGGTCTCCTTTGAACTATAAATAGATGGTTTTCATCAATTCCAAGCAAGAACACAAGACAAAAAAATTTAAGATATACAAAATTAGCGATTTATCTCAGAGATAATCCTTTCTTCTTCATACACTGATATTACTTATCACACTGATATTTCTCAACCTTCTTTGCTTCCCTCCCCTAAGACCTACCCAATCTTCTCTACCTTTGTGATCGAAGCAGGACGTGAACGGCCATTTCTTGGTTTAGGCTCGTCTTGTTCGAGCTTGAGTAAATCTTTTCTACCCTTTAGCCTAAATCCAGCCCCATTTAACCGTGAGTATCCCCAATATATTGGAGTATCTTCCAAATATGTGTTCATAATCTAGTCAATATTCTCGCTCGACTTCGTTTTTGACCTATGCTCGACCCAAATTCTATGTAAATTTCTATATCAAATTTCATTTAGAACTCTTCAAATGTTACTATTTATCTTTCATAGTATTTTTACAATTTATTAAAAATATAATAGTTAAATGCTCTTAAAATGGATTTATTTTAAATAAAAAATGTGTGAATATTGAATAAACTAGAGGAAAATAATTGTACAAATATTGATAAACCTTGACACAAAAAGTGTCACCAACAAAATCATATACAATATAACAATAAAATAATATGTTTGGGATCAAGGAAAATTATTATTTTAAAGTGATATTATATTATAATTAATATAATAAATTATTATTTTATAATTTAATAATATTTTATTATTAAAAAAATTAATACCTAGTTTGGTGGTTGAATAATAATTGTACTTTAAGTACAATATCGACTAATTTTGTAAAGATATTATATTATTGACTAATTGCAATACAAATACAAGCACTCCAAATTCAATCACACTTCAACACTTCTTGTTGCAATACAACAATGTGACTCTTGGTTTTTGAGTGCATTACGAACTATTATGGATGAAATACAACTTGATTTGAATTTTATAGAAAAACAAACCAATATTAAATTATATTTTGAGAAAATTATATATATATGAAATTAATTTTTTATTTTTCTAGTAACATTATTATTTTATATATTATTTGGGACCTATTAATGCTTAAGGGAACTTTTAAAATATATTATTTTATAATTTTATCGAATTTATTATTTTACCACTAAAGATTCGAGTCGGGATGCCATATTTATCATTGACTTATTTTTTTATTTTCTTTTAATTTTTTGATTTGCATTGTTTGTTCTAGCAATTTTTTATGTACTTTATTTTCTTGAGTGTATGTACTAAATTTAATTTCTATGATGAACTTGATAAAGTTATTTGCTTGACATATTTATATGTTTATGATCTTTAATCTACGCTTTAGACGGCAATCATCAATGAATTGTAAGTTTAATTTATAAAGGAAAACCTCGAAAAGAGATAATAAATCTCTCTGAACTTGAATCTGTGTAAAAATCTGATAAGTTTGTTAAACTTATAAAGTAATTAATTTTCAAAGTTCTCTGTAGAGACCAATTAACAAATAAATGATTGGTAAATGTTGCACCAAAATGGTGTCATATTAAAATATTTGATTGGACTTTATCTCGAATTTTCTGCAATGCTTTCCGATATATTAAACACCTTGATATTTATGCTAATAAACATATTTACATTAATATATATTGAATTGGCTATATCAGTGGTTGTGGTGGTTATTAGAGCAAATGTTTGGTTGAACCTACAAGTATTGTCAAGTTCGTGGTCAAATTTGGATGCCAAAACTATTTTTTATTTATAACCTACTAAATTCCGCTTCAGTCTAAATTAGATTAGGTAGTTAGAAACTTCCAAGTTACTCGAAAAGATTGAATATCACATGAAGACATCATTTTGAAGAATTTTATCAAAGTTAAGTAGCGAAGACTGGTTTCCCTTTCAGACTCTTTTCCGTTCTATCCATCTATCAATCATAGTAAAATCGAGCACTTTAATAAATGATCAAATACAAAGGAGAATCATATCACAAATAAGCCAATGACAAATATCCAATGATGTTTCAAATTTGAGTCTTGGCTTGAAACTTTTCGAAACAACGAACCAAGTGAAAAAAGTTCATTGATATTTTGCGCATTTGAGTCCGTGAAACTAATTGTTGAATGCACGGACCTACTCACCACCGGTAGTTCTTGAACTTTAAATTTTAATTGAGTTCATGAACCTACTTTTGTGAGTTCAAGAACCTATCCGAAATCGGAAGTTCCTAAACTCCATTTTCAATCTGGGTTCGCGAACTTAATTTAAATATAAAGTTCTGGAACCCTAAATAACTATAAGTTGGCAAACCTAATGAGGTTTTAAAGTTCTTGAACTTTGGAACTCACTTGAGCTTGCTAACTTATTTTGTGATTCAGCGAAACTAAAGATGCTATCGACCAACTTATGTTCTTAGGTCCATGCACTTTCTTTCTTTAATTTTCAAGGAAAACTTTTCACACACTTACGAATTGCTATTCTTAATGGATTTAGTTTTCATGAAAGTTTTAGTTATCTCTAAGGCAATCAAAGTTTTTAGATCTTGTTTTAGGCAATTGCCACAATGTCGCACATTTTATAATTTTAGTAATTTGAAGTCATCTTCGATAGTAATTCATTTATGGAATTTAAAGGAATCTAAATATGTCTAGTACTTCAAACTATAGAAGATTCTTAAACACAATTCAATTTCTAACTAAAGAAACATGTTATCTGTATCTTTGTAAAGGATTTAGACTTAGTAGTTTGATAAACAACTTGGGTTGCAAGAAATCATTGCACACATCTTAAGCAACCCAACCCTTATCGATTACTATATATTAAAGACATCAATAAATCAAAAAAAAATTAATCATACACGATGTGTATCTTGTCGCAAAGTTTTTCCTCCCATACCGAAGGTTCATTCGAGAACTAAGGTGAGACTTTGGAAAAATGCACTTAGGATTGATGAAGCATATGTTCACCTATATTTTCTAAGATATTTTTGTAACACATGTCTCGATTTGATCCGCTTGTAATTCTTGTCTGTTCCAAGGTCTTTCTCTTTCGTTATAAGGTCATTCAAGAATTACTGATCAAATCCAGGTTCGATTGAAAACTTTAAACTCGATTAAGTATAATATATTTATCGAAATCCACATTTGAAGTTTTCCACAAGAATTGTTCTTAGACAAAGATTTATTTAGATATTTATTGTTTATTGATTAGGATTCTCTACTTAAAATTAGAGGACCAAGCCATGTGATCTAAATTCATCTAAATCAAAGGAAAATTTTTATGTCTCCTTGATTCAATATCAAAAATAAAATCACCAGGTGTCGTGTTTGAGGCACGGTAGCGTTAGTCTTCACGAAGGGCAATATGTGGAAAGGCTATAAAGGACATCATCTAGGGAATCAAGTGTGTAGATTTCAATGGTAACCAAGATATGTAGCGGCGCAACTGCAGCAAAGTAACTTGGAGGGTTTATTCTGTCTCAACTACATTCCATTCCAAAGTCATATAGTAGGATAGTGTTAGTAGTGACTTAATACATGTGTGTTCAAACTGGACAAGGTCTTAGGGTTTTTATATTTTGCAGTTTTCCTAGTTAATAAAATTTATGGTGTCTTGGTTTCTTTTCCTTTCTGCATTATATTGTTTAATCTTCATAATTAAAAATACGAGAAAGGTGTATGTTAATCATCCTTTGGATTCAAGAGTCTCTTTAAAAATTATCCAAAGATATTTCTTGTGTGCTTTAATTTTATAATGAAGTTCAGTTCATGCAAAAAAAGTCGACAAATTTCAAAGCAAAAAAGTTTATGATGTACTTGACACCCTCCCACTTTTTCAGCGATGTTGGTGGAGGTGGTGATGGTAGTGGCAAGGAGTGATGGTAAATATAATAGAAGAAGCGTGGCGTTAATTATTATTGGTGGAAGCAACAAAGATAGTGGTAGTGAGTGGTGGTGGATGTTGGTGAGTAGGGGTGGTCAATGGGTAACTTCATGTCGTTACTATACATATAATTTTTTATTAGAAAAAATATGGATGGTTATTTTTTATGTTAAATAACTCGATCACAATAAAAAAGATTTGATTCAAGAATACATGCTCTTTAATAAATTCATAGTTGTTGTCTTAAACATTCTCTTTAAAATCTATATCACTTAGTCCTATTGATGTTTGAGCAATTTCGTAGGTGCTATAAGAACAAATCGTACAATATAATTTAAGAAATGAAAAACATGGAACTTGTCGAAGATCAATTCTAATGGTCCCAAATTGCGTCCAAGTCTGATTTTTCCAAGCCATCTTCAAAAGCTTTGTGGAATCTGGCTTGGAATCCAACATGAAGCATCAAGGAACGCGCTCAATTTGACAGTTTTGAATGTTTGGTTATTTGAGCTCATTTTCTGACCAGTGATCTTGTGGTTTAAGATAAAGCTTTCAATCTTGAAGCATATGAGCCCTCAATCATTAGACTTGTTCTTTTATGGTCTATTCAAAATGTATAAAAACATGGAATTTGGAACTTAGAAGATTTCCACCAGAAGTTCTGGGTTTACCAAGTGGTCTAAGTAAGTGATAATCGTTCTTTTTTGTTAATTACATATAGGAATTATAAACGAATAAATTAAAGAAAAATTAAAATAATTATATATATATATAGTATTATGTTTTTTCTTCTGATACTCATATTTTTATGTTTATTAAGTAGTTATAAGTATATACTTTAGTGGGGAATTAGATAGACAGTGATCGTTAACCAGACAATTCAATTATTTTTTGAAATAGACAATTAAATAAACATCCACCAAATAACAACTAGCTGACAAGTTCTTTGAACAGTTAGTTATAACACTTGAGTTAGTCACACAATTATTGAATTATTATGTTAGAGCTGCTTATTCGCTGAAAATAATCTTTTAGTTTCATAAACTGCAGCTGATCATAAATTATTTTTTATATTTAAGGTATAAAGATATCATACCAATTTGAAGAGATTCCATTGATATATATATATAAATGAACTGTTAGAGAATATTAAATCATTTTCTTTAAAACAATAATTTGATTATCTTCACAGTTATGTATTTTATTTATGCTAGTATATGACCCGTGTTCTTATACCATGGGTATGTTAATTTAGTGCCGATAAATTTTAAATTTAGATTGTTGGTATTATTATTACTGTACTATGATCACACTGGTTATATAACGCGATTATTTTTTTGGTGTTTTTTTTTTGATTTTCATGTCTTTTGTATTGTAACAAAGTTTAATTATTTTAACATTGAATATGTCCAACCACATCTTACACAAACTATATATTGGGATATACTACCTC
This sequence comes from Papaver californicum, assembly GCA_023531435.1. Classification (NCBI taxonomy): domain Eukaryota; kingdom Viridiplantae; phylum Streptophyta; class Magnoliopsida; order Ranunculales; family Papaveraceae; genus Papaver; species Papaver californicum. The sequence continues at coordinate 7,167,352 of JAJJMC010012048.1, read as the reverse complement.
TGTTTCAGGAAAAAGTTACTATTATTTTCTTGTAACGGAGAAAGTATGTTTTAAAAAGAGGGATTTTATTTATAAACTAATTGTTTGTTTGTTTTTCTATTTACAACAAACCCATCATTAAACTTATATATACAAGAAACCCATAATTAACTATAATATGAATTGATTACTAAAATAACATTTTATTTTATTAAACATATTAATTATTGTTAGTATTTTTTAACTGGAAAACATGTGCTTATCTAAAATATATACATCTATAAATAAGTTGTCGTGATAAATTTTAATCCCTAAAAATCTTCAAAAAAATCTATTTTTGCTTTTTCACACCTTATTTGGCTCCTCCCATAACCTAATTTTTTCACGAAGAAAACATTTATCACCATCGTTGTTATACACTTCTACCATTATATTTAGAACTGTTTATTTTAGCAAGCTTAAAAGAAACCCATTTATCACCATCGTTATGGTAAAAATTTCACGTTTTAAGGTCAGTGACAACAATTTTAGGAAGCCACGTTATTTAGCATTAGAACTACAAATGAATTAAACTCGAATTAAAGAATTATTCTATATATCCATTACTGGTCTCACTTAATTGCAACATCCATTTATCACCATGATTACTGTTGTTAATGTTATTGGATTTATTTATAGTTAAAATCAATTATTCACCCATACATCCTGTTTATATTTTGTGTTAAAAAAATAAAAGTAGATAGTTAACTAGTCCTTCTTCTTATTTAATTTAGGGATAATTAACATGACAAGGGAGAAGATAACCTAAAAATATGGAGATGATTGAAAACTGAAATTGTCATCGGAAAAATCTGCAATCACCCGAATCAAGGAGTCAACCCTCTTTAGCTCTTAACGTGTTTGTGAAAAATTCCAAATATAAATTAATACGACATAGTATTATCTTTTTCATGGTAATTTATCTTGATTTCCATTATTTAATTCCATGAATTTGTGAAAGTTCCAGTTTAACAAGTTCTATCGGTGATAATCGTAGTTTTCACCAGTGAAAATTCCAGTTTTCACAAGTTATACCTGTGATAATCGTAGTTTTCACCTATAGTAACCAGTTTCAAATCGTAATTTTCACATACGATATCAAGACAAACATTAGAAGAAAAAAAATATGGGAAAATTGAAATTTTCCCATGTAATGTCAAGACAAACATTGGAAGGAAAAAATATAATTTTTTTTTTAATTTCCCTGGAAATAAGATGATTTACGAAAATTCCAGTTTTCACAAGTTTTTGATAATCACAAGTATTTTAATAAAAAAGAATGAGTGTAAATCATGGTCACAAGTCAGAATAAATATACATAAATCAGGGTAACAAACTAAATGGACAATCCAAAATAGTAAGTATTTCTTTTAATTATTGGGTTTATTTGACTTTGGTACCTGGGTTTTGTCCAGATTTTGTGTTCTTACTTACATTTGTCCAACGTTGGACTTTAGTGCCTGGAATCACCGTTCACCTGTTAAGACCCGTGAAATGATGACGTGTTATTTTTTTCCGTCAATTAAATTTGAATTACTAAAAAAAAAAAAAAAACTTTGCTAACAATGACAAACCAAGTCCCTAGCGGTTAAGATCTACGGTATATATTAGATCTTGTTTCATCTCAAAGATGAACGGTTAAGATCTACCTAACTCAACCCATCTCATACCATGTATTCACCTCTTCTGCCTCAAACTCGATTTATACTCGATCCCCATCTCTGTTCACAACTAGATGGTATCAATTTCTTCCAAAACCGCTACCTCAAACTCGATCCGCATCTCTGTTTCTCGCCATTAATCTCTGCCAAAGCACAACCCATCTCATACTATGTATCTTAAATTCTCAACTCACAGCAAATCAGTAACCCTAATTTCAATTGAAACGAAAATGAATCAAATTCAAAATCAGTAACCTCAAAAACCCTAATTTCAAAACAATTTGATTCAAAATCAGTAACCTCAAAAACCCTAATTTCAAGATACCCATTTCAATTTTAGATCGCTCTTCCGAAATTTCCATTTCAATTTGATTTTGAATTTATTAATTTTTGTTTAAATTAAAATTAGGGTTACTGATTTGGGGAAGAAGAGGAAACAAAGTTCATCAATTAGTTCAGAGAAAACATGGTTTGCACTGCAGGCTGAAGTTGACTGTAACAAGAGTATTATTAAGCAAGAGGGTGCCCAGTGTCCAACTGCTAGGGTACCTAATTCTAACCTAATAACTAGGTCGAGCAACATTAAACTCATTTCCAGTTTCTCTCAAGCAGTAATTGTTACCTCCGGCAAACCTAGGTTCAAGTGGTTGTGGCTGTGGCTGTGAGTTAATATGGCCTAAGTTCTGGCGAGAAAGAACCGGAGATTTTGGGGGTTCTATCCGAAATCTGAGAAATAGTCGCTGGTGGTTAGATTAGATGATGAATGGTGACTAGAGAATATGGAGCTGCTACCATGAGAAGAAAGGAAAGATGGGTATCGTTTGTCTCCAGCGAGAAGAAGGTTTAATTGAAGATGGGGTTTTGGTCTGAATTCTGATACAGAGAAGAAACAGCAAGAAAAGACAAAATGGCTAAGTTTGAGTTGTTGCTTTGATAGGATTTGAGCTCGAGAAGGAGAGTTGATGGATTAAGTTCGTTGTTGAGTTGTTGTGGGTTATGTTGGCCGAAAATTATAGAATGGGTTTCAGGTGAAGATTTGGTATTATGGGTATGTGATGGTTTTCCATTTGATTTAGACCAAGTTCCTTTGATGTTGAGCTGTCGTGAATGAAGTGATACTGGTTGTGAGACAGTGAAGCTGGTGGTATCTTGATTGAACGTGTTGCTTTAAAATGTTGATTCTTATTGCAGGGAAGGAGTTTAGGTACTTGAATTAGCCAACAGAGTTTTGCCTAAACCTCCAAAAGGATTGCATAGTATGTGCTCGATAAAATTCGTGGCAAAAATTCCAGACGAGAATTGAAGAGTATTTGAAGATGCATGTTAGTTCCGCAAAACTGACAGGCTTATTTGCTTTGTTAGAATTCTGATTTGGGATGAAATAGTATCCGGGCTTTATTCTAAGAATCTGATTTGAATAGGTTTCGAGTAGAAGCAACATAATTAAGATAGGTTTCAAGTGGATCTGAGTTGATGGCCAGAAATGCAAGAACTGTTGTTGCCAAGTGATTGAAGGTTCAGTGGTGAGTTGGGGATGGAAAAGTAGAGACGAAGAGCAGAAATATGAGATGGGTTTTAGTTGAGCTCGAGTCTGCTGGTGGGATTTGTATAGAAATTGAGATTACAGGGAAGATGGTAGTGTTGTGAGTTGAAATACGGGTGTGAAATGTTACCGTGATTGAATGAGAATTTGGGTTCTTGTTGTGAGATGAAAACATGGATGAGACAGGTACATTTCAGGTTGAGATTTGGACCAAGCTTCAAGGGTCAGGGTCAAGGCCAGGTTCAGGAACAATGCAGGTATACTGGATGTCTCTCCTATTTGAGTTTGTGTTTTTTCATTTTATAGTTTATCCTGTAATAGACAAGTAACTTCAAATTTCAAGAAAAGTGGAATTTGTATATAATGTGATAGAACGCGAATGCAATTCTTCTGTACTTTAAAACTCAATGGTTGTATTCCTTAGTTACTGATCACCAAGCCGACTTGTTGTATTAGTATCTGTTTCGATGGTATGACACGACAAAGAAAAGTCTGAGGAGAACTTTCTTGTTGCCATGGGTTTTATGAGTTAATTTTGGATGAATGATGTATGTTTGAATGAAAATTTGCATGGAAGGAGTTTGGAATGGTCGGAATTACGACCAGATTGTTGCCTGAATCACCACCAGGTTGATAGTGGTGGTGTTCATGTTCATATGTGTAAGCCCGTGTTAATTAGTATCTTCAAATCCGACCGTTGAATCTGAAGAATCATAGCCTTAGGATGTATAAGAAGGAATGTGAGTTTTAAAAAACTCACGTGTTAACGGCGCCGTTAACGGCGTTAAATATTATTTTATTTTATTTTTAAATCTAACGGAAGTCAGTACTTTAACTTTACCATCCGGGTGAACAGTGATTCCAGGTACTAAAGTCTAACGTTGAACAAATATAAATAAGAATACAAAATCTGGACAAAACCCAAATACTAAAATCAAATAAACCCTAAATTATTTTGTTACTAATAAAACAATCAAATATCTTGAAGTTAGATGTCCATGTTTGGAACATTCAAGATGTCTTCATCTCAATGTTTCATGACCTTGAAGTTGGATGTCATGCATATTTTTAAAATCACGCTATTTTAAGAAACTGAAGACTAATTGTTTAAAATGCCAATATAACTACCATTTTCTATGTATATTATATATATTTAGATTCATAACGCTATTTTCTTGTAACATGCTGACCATTTTCTACGGTTGCTTAAATTTATCCATATTTTGAATAAGGCCGCCCATAAAAAACGCCGTCTACTTAATTAGTTAAATATAAAGTATAAAAGGTTAGTTTAATCATTTAGAAAATATAAAAATATCTCATTAATTTAAAACAATTATTTTTAACCGACCATCTTATAGATTGGACTACATATATATAAATCATCTTAATGGTGGATTTATAAAAGACTACATATATAAATCATTTTAATGGTGGATTTATGAAAGAAAAATAAACTAAATTTGGATTCCTTATAAATTTTTACGTTTTGAAAACATTAATTAATTTACAAATATTTAATGTCTTATTTAAATGGTTTTAGTATGACCATTATTCTTTCTCTTAAAGAATAAATTTATTTTGTTATAATGTCAAAAATCTTTGTTGAATGAGTTAATGTAATTAATTAACATCTTAATAATATCTTTCATTTAGTCTGATATTTATTTATTCATTGGTGAAATTAGATTTTTTAATGAAAAGAATTAGAAGAGTTGTTGATGCATTTTTTTTCTTATGGGAGAGTTTTTTTTAATTTCTTCTAGTTTTAAAGAAAATGGATTTTTGTAAGAAAGAAAAAAAAGTGTGTGATCATCCTTGTTTTTTCTAAAAATAGTTTCTGAGCAAGAATCAAGTGTAGAAGTTTCACATCCTCTCACCGTGCAAGAGTGATTGTGTAAGAGAATGAACTCAGTTGTTTTATCCTGGGGACGACGCGACAACAATGAACTACTTGCACAATCTTGGGAAGAGCCGCGAAACGTCTTAAAGAGAGCGACCTAGTCCGCGACTCAGCCATAACCTTTTTTTGTTTTTGATTGTATTTGTTTTGCAAGCATCATTCAGCAATTGTTCCAACATTTTTTAAGACGTTTTATTCTGCTAAGTGAGAATTCATTTACTTGAGCAAGTTTTTATGTTAACATTGAAAATAAACGCAGACAATTTTTATCTTTTAATAATTTTAACCTTTTCTTTGAAAAATAAATAAGTAAAAATATTAAAAATAAAAACCACTTTTTTCCCTATAAAATTACCGGTGACGCCACACAATTGTTACTATTACTTACCAACACTGATGCAGCGGATAATAAAGAAAAGAAAGAAAATAGAGGTTTTGTTCAGACTTCAAAATATTCCTAGGAATATCGACTATGAACAACGATAATTATTTAGATTTCGGTTTCCCGAATGTAAAAAATAATCGATTAAACTTGAACAAGTTTAAGAAAATAATTCTTATTAATCAAATTCAAATGTATAAAATAATACATGGAGGACTCTTTTATAGACTTGGGAAAAAACCCTAACTTGCTAGTCAAGAAAGGATGAAAAAACCCATAAACCGACTCAAACTCTAATTTTCGTTTTTGGAGCTCTTTTTATAGATAACTCCTACTAAACAAACCCTAAACTTATCAAAAACCTATAAAATTGTTTCCCAAGGTATCTACTACCTTTAGGCAACTTTCCTAACTTATTATAACTCTTAAAATAAACTACTTACCCTAAATAATAAATCCGAAAATTAATTATTTCTTTAATAAAAATAACATTAATAAAATATAAATAATAATAATAAAATAATAAATTTATTTTACATAAATCTCCCTCCATCATTCTACTGGTGTTGGGGAAGATTCTTCCTCGAATCTTGCCGGTACCATGTTCTGCATGTGTAACTTGTTGATGACAATCTTCATACACATGAATTGATGTTGTAAAAAAATAATTTATGCACCGTATAGAAGCATTAGATATGATGGAAGCCCAAAACGGATCTTCATAAGTTGATTCAACAAATTCTCTCTTGTTAGGGTAGATATGAGAGACCGTTTGTGCATCACAATAATCAACAACTAGCTTATTCTCGGGCAAGGACAACTCATCAATATCATGAATTTCTAAATCAATAAGTTTATCAGAATTAGATGACTCACCATGAAACTCCATTAAATCCTGTGAAACTTCTTGGGGTTGTTTTTCTTTGTCAGAAACATGATGTTCTTCGCCTTTTTGAGAAGAAAATTTCATATCCTCCTCATCATCAGGATATTTATCAAAGATCGGAGCTGTATATCTCTCAACAACAACTTGATTTTGTGCATCATTGTCATGACGTCAAAACAAGTCTTCAAAGTCGTTATCTGTAATATTGTTTTCTTCTATAAGCGAGTATGGTTTAGATCGAGATTTTAGTGACTTATTCAAATAATATTCTATCACATCCAGAATCTCCTTCTTTGATTTGATCAGATATTCACATCTTCTCGGATCTTGTCTTGGTGACAATTGACTACTCGTCTTAATAACATCAAATAACCCTAGAACCAAACTTCACTCTGATACCAACTGATGCAGCGGATACTAAAGAAAAGAAAGAAAAGAGAGGTTTTGTTCAGACTTCAAATATTCCTAGGAATATCGACTATGGACAACGATAATTATTTAGACTTCGGTTTCCCGACTGTAAACAATAATCGATTTAACTTGAACAAGTTTAAGAAAATAATTCTTATTGATCAAATTCAACTGTATTAAATAATACATGGAGGACTCTTTTATAGACTTGGGAAAAAACCCTAACTTGCTAGTCAAGAAAGGATGAAAAAATCTCTAAACCGACTCGAACTCTAATTGTCGTTTTTGGAACTCTTTGTATAGATAACTCCTACTAAACAAACCCTAAACTTATCAAAAACCTATAAAATTGTTTCCCAAGGTATCTACTACCTTTAGGAAACTTTCCTAACTTATTAAAACTCTTAAAATAAACTACTAGACTCTTCTAAAATTAACTTAAATAATAAATCCAAAAATTAATTATTTTTTACTAAAAATAACATTAATAAAATATAAATAATAATAATAAAATAATAAATTTATTTTTCATAAATCTTCCTCTATCAAACACCCACCACAACCACCTACCTCCCACTACCACCACTACACTTCTAACGTCATCGCCTCCTCCACCACTTACTGACACCTTCTACCACTCACCAATACCGCCTTCACCTCCACTCAACTATACTGCCACAACCACACTAATATCCATTAATATAATTATTAACCAGTTTATATATATTAGCATAACTAATTAGACGACTCATATTTCATATTTTCACGGACAATGTACAACTATTTGATATAGATGTTGTTAAATCAATAGCAAGCCACCACATACAAATGCTAACATGTATGCTTCAAAAAAGAAATGCTAACTTGTAGTTGTTACCCCTGCTATTTATAAGCTAAATTATAAGATAATTATAAAAATAAATAATTCTAGTTTAATAAAAAAATATGATAGAAGAAAATACAAGGGTAGAAAGTGACTGATACTTACTAATAATTAATAATGTTTATTAATCTTTAATATAAATTGAATTATATTTATTTGGAAAATATCAGTATTTTATTTTTTCTATATATGAGATTTTGAATTTTTCTATTTATACTTATGTGATTTTGAATTCTCCCTAGACTGTATCTTCCCATTGATATATAATAATGTCCGATCAGATACCAATTTAGCCGGCTTAATAATTATCAAGAAGAATAGGTTATATATAGGAATATTCTCATGTTTCATCCATTTTATATATTCTATTTTTTATTTCAGATTATATATTATATTTTCAAAACTAAAACTTGCTATAATATTAGGGCATTGCTCAGCCTTTCTGTCTAATTTAGTTCACGACAATTATATATATAGTGATATATGATAGTATATATCTGTTACGCAATACGAGCTCAAGTAAATATATACGAGTAGAAACTACTTTTTCCGTCCATAAAAAAAAAATAATAACTTTTTTTTGGAACGCTGGTAGTACTTTTTATTTCTTTCGTAAATATATTTTGTTTTTTGCATTCAGTTGCAGTTGCTTTTTGCATTTCGATCGTATTTATAAGTGGAGTTGTATGATTAGTACAACATATAGTTGTCGTGTGTCCACAAATACGGCATCAAGATAAGAAATGTATTTGTTTAACTTTTGTACATGTTAATCCAAAATATGGGTTAACTTTATCATCATTTATTTGTTTAATTTTTGTGCATGTTAATTCAAAATATGGGTTAACTTTATCATAGGGGCGGTTTAGCGAAATTAGAATGTTCTAGTACCTTCCTTTGGATGGTCCATCGTTTTAAAAATGATGCCTTATTAAAATCATGTCGGTAAAATCTAATAGGTCAAAATCTAAAAAAATAAAATAAAGAGTACAACAAAATATCTTAGAATAATGAAGGATAAGTATATGATGTCTCGTTAATATTTTGGTAACAAATACTCAGTGGGATAAAACCTTGACGAAGGAAATTAGTACAACGCGTTAAAGTCCAAGATCAAAACTCCCCTTGAAAAAAATCTCCTTAATCACTTGTATATGTGGCGCATTTCGATTCCACAAACTAGTTTCCGGAAAACCTTCGTTGACAATGACTTGAATATCAATCTCGCTGTTCTTCTGGAGGTGGTGAGAATAAAATATTTTCGGAAAATAGGCTTCTTTTTATCACCCTTGATGTAACCTTCTTTAATTTATTCTATACATGTCGAATTTTAGCTGGTGCACTAGTTTTGGAAGTTAGACCGCAAGAGCTTCTGATGTGCTCGGTTAATGAACATAGCCACACACATTCTCTACTTGCTTCATGAAGAGTATTTATTTCGAAGTGATTTGAGGAAGTAATTGACATGCTCTTCTTGAAAGAACATCATGAAATTGCAGTACCATCGCTGGTAAAATGTACATTGTCTGAGAGATTCCTTTGTGTGGGTTTGACAGCTATCCAGCTTCTGTATACCCTGTTATTTACGAACAAGATAAATAATCTTTAAAGTAAAAAAAAAACTCATGTCAGTAGTTTACCAAAGTAACGAAAAATCTATTTTACCCATGTTCAATGTAGTTTCGTTGGTGCAGAACTATACATGGCTAGCATATTTACTGCAAAAGAGATCAGGCTTGGTACATTGAGCTAAATATAACAAAGCCCCGATTTCAATCAAGTTTGGTACTTCGAGACCAAGGAGTGATTCACCCTCCTCTTTATGGAGCAATTGATCTTTTTTAGGATAAAGAGATCTAACAACCATTGGGGGGCCAAGGGATAAGCTTCGTCCATCTTGTAACGCTTCAAGATTTTCTCTATATAAGTAGATTGATGGACAAGAATTCCACTCTTATAATGCTCATGTTGTAGGCCAAGACAAAACTTTGTTTTACCGAGATATTTCATCTCAAACTCCTTCATTAAGCATTCAATTGCTTAGGAGAGTTTATCGAGAGTTCAATCAAGTTCATGTCATCAACATACACAGTTATCATTGCAATTCAGGATTATGTTCTTTTAATAAACACATAAGGGGAAATAAGATTGTTCACATATCCCTCTTTTATTAAGTATTCACCGAGGCGATTATACCATATCGCCTGGATTGTTTTAATCCGTATAAATTTATATTTAATTTAAGTGAATACGTATGGCATGGTTTCTATTCAGGTAACTTTAATACTTCTAGAAGATATCTTTATGAGAGGTGGTTTCAGGATGCAAGTATGTGCGTCTATTCGGTGATGATGCACAACTGCGATGTTGATCATTCGTATTTATGGATGATGCCAAGTATTGACGTATCTAGTCTGAATACCTAATTATTGAATACTCACAACTTGTAGCATCAAGTAGAGACACCAATCGATAATAAAAACAAAGGTAGTAACCGGAGCAACAACGACGAGATATGAGTTGCACGACGCCAATGATGCATATGACTACCAATGATACAAGAGGATTTGGTGCTAGGTAAGGACGCTAGTGATGCCAATTAAAAATGATAAATGGTACTAGATACACCAACGTTAAAATTAGATGGTGCTAGCTCTAATGCGTTAATGGTGCAGTATCATAGCGCTGGCAATAGCCAGCGCCAGAAGAGTTTGATGTTGTCGCCAACATGCACCAGCAAGGAAGCATTATAGCGTGGCATGAGCCAACATGGGGGAGGTGTTGGCGCTGGCAACATCTAGCGCAGAAGGATGTTGGTGTTGGCGCCAACAAATGATAGAAATAAAGTAACACTGAAAGGTGTTGGCACTGGCATGAGGCAGCGGTAGAAGGAAAGGCTAGCGTTTTGATAGCTAGCGTTGGTAAGTGCTAGTAGCACTTGAATTTGTCCTTTGTATGAGTTCGCACTTGTATTTGTATCCACACTCAATGGTATTGGCATTCACATCCTTATTCATATATTTCTTTGTCGAGAGATGCTCACGTAGACATTAAATTCCAATTTACGGAAAATGTTATGATAAGTCCATATGGCTCAGCTGAGAGCAAATTTGAATATGCTCAGTAATTCTCATTCCAGCGAATAAATATAAAGTTAATCAATAGACTTTAAAAACTGAAAGCCTAGAATATGTGTAATATGAATATAGTAGTAAATCAATATTGCTCAATGTGAATTGACGTATATATATAACGAGTTTAGGGAATTTAACTGTGGAATTATTGCAACTTGGAACAGGTTCGATGTTGTTTTATACAAGTGGGTATCCATCTAGGAGATTGATATTTGATCGAGAAATAAGAGTTTATTCTTAATGTATATCTTGTATACGCATAGACATATGAGAGAATTGAAACCATCACCAATGGTATTCTGAGGACAATGTTGCTCTATATCAGTGGTCAATCCATCTAGGAGCTGTCCAATTAATGTACATTCGATATAGAGGTTAGTAATGAGTTATACATTACATATATGTTATATATACTGAATATTAAAAGTTCATCTGGTTTAGCTCTTATACATCATATGTATATATATTTATAGAGTGGATATACGGTCAGTATAAAGTACCCGAAGCTATTAATAGGATCTGAATTCTCAATTTTCTTGTGGAATATGAAATAGAAATACATACTCTATATATTTATGATACATGACCAGAAAAATTATATGTAAACTTTGTATTTCCGCTACAAGGCAGAGACGACTTTACAGTTTTTGCCTTAGTCAAATCCACCATCAATATTAAGTCTCCTTCTTTATGCGGAACAATAATGTTTCATGGTAAGCACTAGATGGTGACAGTACGTCTAAAAAATACTTAACATTTGAACTTTAATTCAAGAATATGAGAGAAACTTAGCTTTGTCTCCTCCAGGCAATGTCCTCAATGCATACTTGGGTTTTAGATGTACCTCCAGTTAGAAAGCAGTAGACACCAATGTTTATGGTTTTAGGATGCAACGCAAAGTGCTAGCGGCGATATCAGTAAGTCAGCAATTGTAGATGACAAAATATTGCATCTACCCGTAGCTGGAAGCCATCAGTGCCAACAGCTGAAAGATAAGAAGAAATGTAGAGTCAAGATCAATTATCACATGAATCATGTGACAATAGCTAATATCACGATATAATAACTCTAATTATACAAACATGACAACAACAATCTGGACTGTAAATATGTGAGATGAGAGGTAAAGCGTCTGAGATAAAGACTTACTAGATATCAGGGAATTGATTTCAGAGCTGGAAGTAGTAGAGTTATCTGTAGATGATAAGATGAGCACCTGAAGAGCTAGAATATGAAAGAGTACAGATCAGGCGTCTCCAGGAAGCAACATGGAATATAAAGTGATCTGTTAGGTCCCAGTGGATACTGAAATATAATTGGTACCCAGTGATCACACAATAAACATGTGGATCATCTCTTGTATATATATCCAGTGAGGCTCATCTTGTTCATACATTCTTAATAATAAACCTTAATATTTAATTTCTGTCTCTTAATCGTTTTCTTATGTTCTACTCTTCTTATCATCTCCACTAACGGTTTTTATAACCCTGATTCTAGATTCTAGATTCTTAATCTAGGTACAAAATCAATCAATTATCCAAGCAACTTATATCTAAATAGTAATCTAAATCTTGTGAAAGTACGAATCCTGACCAACAAATAATCGCACCTTCATTGGTGCTAGAAACAACATATAAATTATGATTTCATAATTTTTCATGTTTGAATCATGTTTTATAACATCAAATTAGCATTTAATCGTTTAAATTCACTCGCGTTAAAAAAATGCTTAAATGATCTCGTTAGGTTTTTCCTATGAAGTATTCCATCGATTTTACAGAATTTAAAATTTCCGACAACGATTATTAATATTCATCTGTAATATAGATAGTTATGCATGTCTTGAAAGACTAAATTCAACTCAAAACTAGCTTATCATCGAAATCTCATAACCAATACGAGGATTAAGATGAATATATATATGAAAACTTTTCATTTTGGTACTAATCTTTGTGTGACTTTATGTGAGCTTGATTCTCTAGGATTAACAAGTAGTTTATTTTGATAGACATAAGACTTATGAGGTCGAGCAAACTTTCTAACGTCATTCATTTGCTAGGATAGATCTTGTTTGTCAAGATTGATTATATCGATAATTATTGTCTTGGTTTGATCTCTTGACCAAAGAAGTTTATTGATATAAATGGAAGATCCTTTACTCTACTTTATTACTTATCAAATGGCTGATTCGGGTGATTGATAAGTGATTTGGTTATTGAAATAAATTTATTTCTTTTCTGGTTCGGGTTACGATCTAAAGGAGTTTGGCGAAGAAGTCTTCACAGTGGGTAAAGCAACTCAAGATAGTGGATCTTTTTGTTAGGATTCATGTACGTTGGATATATTGGTTGTACGCACATGGATACTGAGAAAATTAAGTAAAGTGGGGTAGTTTTCTTGGTCTCAACTATATGAAGTTGATAATTTGTGTAATGACTTAATTCTGAGAATATTTGATGCAGATCAGAAGTGTTAAAATATGATAAATTCTTGCAGCGGAGTAGAATCGAAAAGTAACAGATAAAATAGATAGAAATTGATAGAAGTTAGTTAATCTTCAAAGAGATATCCTAACATCTCGAGGTCTATCTAGACTTCGTTAATTCATTACGAATAACGACTATAGATATGAGATTAGTATTCAGACTTTGGGGTAAATCCAACTATGAATAAAAATCAAAATTAATAAATTCAACAAGTTTAATGAAAATAAAACAATTTTAATTAATCAAAAACTCTCTTAATTTTCGTTTTTGGAGCTTCTTATATAGATAACTCCTACTACACAAACCCTAAACTTATCAAAAGCCTAAAAACTTGTTTCCCAAGGTATCTACTACCTCTAGGCAACTTTCCTAACTTATTAAAACTCTTAAAATAAACTTCTAGATTTCTAAAATTATCCTAAATAATAAATCCGAAAAATAATTATTACTACTAAAAATAACATTAATAAAATATAAATAATAATAATATAATTTATTTATTTTTCATAAATCTCCCTCCATCATTCTACCGGTGTTGGAGAAGATTCATCCTTGAATCTTTCCGGTATCATGCTCTACACGTGTAACTCGTTGATGACAATCTTCATACACATGAATTGATGTCGTAAAAAAATAATTTATGCACCGTATAGAAGCATGAGGTATGATGGAAGCCCTAAAAGGATCTTCATAAGTTGATTCAAAAAATTCTTTCTTGTTAGGGTAGATATGAGAGACCATTTGTGTAACACAATAACCAACAACTAGCTTACTCTCGGGCAAAGACAACTCATCAATATCAAGGATTTCTAAATCAATAAGTTTATCAGGGTTAGATGACTCACCATGAAACACCATCGAATCATCTGAAACTTCTTGGGATTTTTTTTCTTTGTCAAGAACAAGATGTTCTTCACCTTTTTGAGAAGTAAATTTCATATCCTCCTCATCGTCGAGATATTTATCAAAGATCGGAGTTTTATGCCAATCAATAATAACTTGATTTTTTTCAACCTTCTCATGACGGAAAAACACGTCTTCAACGTCGTCTTCTGCACTATTATTTTCTTTTATAAGCAAGCATGGTTTAAATAGAGATTTAGTGACTTCTTCAAGTAACTTTCTACCTCTTCCAGAATCTCCTTCTTTAATTTGATCAGATATTCACATCTTCTCGGATCTTGTCTTGGTGACAACTTACTAAACCCTGAATACTCGTCTTAGTAACATCTTATTAACCCTAGAATCGACTTTGCTCTTTTAACCAACTGATGCAGATCGTAAGTGTTAAAAATATGATGGATTCTTACAACATAGTAGAATCGAAAATTAACCATAAAATAGATAGAAATTGATAGAAGTTAGTTGATCTTCAAAGAGATATCCTAACATCTAGAGTTTTATCAAGACTTCGTTAATTCACTACGAATAACTACTATAGATATGAGATTAGTATTCAGACTTCGGGATAAACCCAGCTATGAATAAAAATCAAAATCAATAAACTCAACAAGTTTAATGAAAGTAAAATAATTTTAATTAATCAAAAAACTCTCCCAATTTTCGTTTTTGGAGCTCCTTATATAGATAACTCCTACTAAACAAACCTTAAACTTATCAAAAGCCTAAAAACTTGTTTCTCAAGATATCTACTACCTCTAGGCAACTTTTCTAACTTATTAAAACTCTTAAAATAAACTTCTAAACTCTTCTAAAATTACCCTAAACAATAAATCCAAAATTAATTATTTTCTACTTAAAATAACATTAATAAAATATAAATAATAATAATAGAATAATAGATTTATTTTTCATAAATCTCCCTCCATCAGTATTCAAAACTGGACTAGGTCCTTGGGTTTTTCTTCCAAACAATTTTCTTCGTGAACAAAATCTTGTGTGATTGTTTTGCGTATTATTATTGTTATAGTTGTAGTTAAGTAATTATACTTGTACGTTAATCGATCTTATCTTGGTAAAGATATCTTAGTTAGTTTGACCCAAACTTTAACCATTACCAAGATCGCCTTGTTGACATAATCTTGGGTCGTTATTACGGTTATACAAGATGAGACTGCATAGCTTGATATCGAAAAGATTATGTTGTACTTGGTACCCTCGTCATTTCATATACCATACATTATAACCATTAACGCGGGCTAGTCCCCCTCAGCTACCCCATCTGTTTCAGTTTCTTCATTTGTAGCTCGCTTCTTAACAATATTGAAAGCGCTGACTTTTCCCTTGTAAGCCTTGAAAATGGGTTCTTTTTCTTTTTGAATTTTCTTCCGGATAATACTCGCTAACAAGAGAATGAAGAAATAGTTCCCTCGGACGGACTTCAGAATATAACAAATAACTCCGCTTTTGTCCACCACCGAATTTTCGTCCCAAGAATACAAAGAGAAGAAGGACCACCATCCTCAAATCGAGCAGCGTGAATACCACCCTGCAAGAAGGAAGCTGAAAAATCACCAACGGAAATATGAGGAAACCACCGATAGAATAACGAAAAAACGCACTTCCCAATCGAACGAGGAGGACGGAGTCACATAGTCATCAACTACAACACTGGGAGCATCGTGCAGATTAGCCGAGGACCTAGTGGTAACAACCCTCGAACCATGCAGTTCATTATAATTCATTTCACTATCTTCCTCAGAATCCAAGAGGACAAGATGTTACGCAAAGATTTATTAGGGTTGGGCAGCGGAAGATGAAGGTGACATGACATCTTCAAATGTTTTATCTTCTTCAGAAGATAAGGCGATGATGCTCTGGTTTCAAAGAGGTAAGCACCACGAACTGCAACAAGGTAATTTAACCAACCATCATAAGATCAACCCTCCAACAACGACCGTTCAACATCACGCTCAAAAATAGGCTTCAAAACCTACTACACCGACGTGGTTCATAATCAACGTTAAACTCAGCGGACTGAACCATCTGGTCACGATAAGTAGTATTAAAGTGTTCAACACTGAGAAAGTTAACATTATAGGGTAATTTTATCTGCTCCACACAAAAACTAAGTAACCGCAAAAAATTGGAGTTATACTGCACATGAGATTGCATAAATTTACGACACAAAAGAGTGAAAAAAATAAAATGGTCTTCCAAATCGAACAACAGTATTGGGAAACCCGCGCGAACCTTCCCCAATGTAAGCACGGTGACAACCAAACTATACCTAAAGCTACGGAGAATTTCATAAGAAGGACCACGTACAGTCAACAGTTCAAAAACAAAGCCAGGCTCGTATCGAGAAAGCTAACGTATCTCCACAATAACAAAATCATAACATATCTTAATGTTGGAAGGTCCCCCGAACGACGAAACGAGTTCTGCGGGGAAGACTGGTTGTCCCCATCAAAACCGGTCAAAGTTATGTCCATTTCATCAGCGGAAAACGTCTAACCATGATAAAAAATGGTGGTTCCTTTCAAAACTAAAGAAAAACACGAAAAAAATATACGATGGCAAAAAAATACTTATGATAGCTAATAGATATGTGACTTTCTTACACTCTGTTTACACAATACTTAAGTATATGCCA
>JAJJMC010012048.1:7131508-7145486 GCA_023531435.1 Papaver californicum | reverse complement strand
CCCAAGATTCATTTCTATCTTTGCTATACAATCTGATTCTTGATTTTTTTGTTCTTCACCTTCTATTAATAGCCACCAAAGTGGAAAAGCAGCTAAGATCGGGATCGAAAAGTAGTGAATGAAAAGGAAAAAGATAACCGAGAACGACTTTGGAAGACTCGAAATAAGAAAGATAATCGTCAAGTAGGTACATCTCCGTTGTTTAAAGAGAAAAAAAAGGCAAAATTACCCCTACCAAGGCTATCCAGAATCAATGCAACGGCTAGTGAAGACCACTGAAGAGCCAAGGCTGAGAAATTAAGACAAATGAAGCCTTAAGAAGACCTAAAATTGGCAACGAGACGTCAATATTGAAGTCCTCTTCCCTCCAAGTTGCCAAAACGGTGAAATTGGAGGAAATTTTTTGGCAGAATGTAGATATGAAATACCTTAAACATTTAGTTATGTGTATTCGTAGAACTGAGCACCTTAGGCTCCACTTGTAAAGGCTCCGATTGTAAATATGCTTCCGCTGATAAGGCTCATAGGAGCATTGCACCGGAGGAGTACTTTTTTAACTGGTTATATTGTCTGGCTCTGTAACACTATATCACCTGAAGGGTCTGTCCTCAAGAAGTATATAAATAGGACAATTAACCTTCAAGTTAAGGGTTCTTGGCCTTGATCCTCTATGCAGTCTTCTCTTATACAATGTATATCTACTTGGGTGTAGGGGTTAGCTTTTAATCAACTACATAGATGTCTATACAACATACACCCAAATATGATTGCTAAGTTAAACACAAGAAAATAAAAGAGAATACATTGTAGAGAGAAAAATCTTGCATTCCATAGGTTTGGATCCCTATTCTTGAGGTTTAGGGTCTTATCTATTTATATAGATGTCTGTGGGTTAAACTGATTAAAGGGTAAAAAGGGAATATGATGGAATAGGTTAATGCTTGTAAGACCATATCGCTTAAACACCAAATATTTGTACTGTATAGTACTTTTAAGATTCGAGAGATCAATCTTTACGAGATTGGCCTAAATCAAGGAACGATCGTTCCAATTTCGTTTTGGTCAAAAAGGAATGAGAAAGGTTGATCTGTAGGGAGGGAAGCATAGAAGGTATTGAGATCAATGAAGATGAATGTCAATGATGTTAAGATGTGTTGAACTACTATGAAGGCAAAACTCAGAAGTCTAAGTTTTCTGAGAATCTCTAAGATGATGGCTCTGTGATCGTCCTTCTTGTTTTTATGAGATAAAATTCTTGTCCTTTTCCGACAGGTTAGAGAACCTATTTACAACAGTGGAAGTTAGCACATTGATCTCATAAGTGGTGGCAGTTGCAGAGAAGTGGAAATCTTGGTGAAAACCAATTCCATCATGCCAGTGGGACTTGAATGTTGTATGACCACTATTCCATTTATTCCATCAACTGCTGACACGACTTTTATACTTTTTCATTGTTGGTGTATTGCTACACTGCACGTGTTGTAGGCCGCTAGACCAAAACCCTAATGAATATCCCCTATGTCATAATTGATGTCTCGAGCATGGCTGAGTCTATTTTATAGATGTGTATTATCTGGTTAGTTATTGACATAGCTAGACAGTTAGTCTTAGCATATTGATGAGTCTAACATATTTCTAAGTCTAGCATGTTGCTAAGACAAGCAGTGATGCTTAATACACCATAGTGTTTGAGAGTCCGATTGATATTGACATTGGTAGTTGTGGCATATCATTGTCCAAGATGAGACAACAACGATAATCGTATGACCTTGAATCTGCGTTAGTCTCGTGCGAGTACTAGTCGTATGTGCAATTTATACAATATTTTGTTTCGTCCTACTGTCAAATGGTTCAAGTAACAAAGTAGATAAATTGAGAGTATTTTAATTATTGGTAGAGGGACAAATTAAATTGTGAGTAGCGTCGCTAATTAGTAGCCACACTAATTGGTAGAAATATCAATCAAGTTATTTTCCTAAATTTATAAAGCAATAAAACGCTAATATGACAGATGAACCAAATGGAAAATGAGGGACTAGTGGAGAGAGACCACTAGAGAAGAGGGAAGGTCCAAGAGGGAAAGAGGAGGACCGAACAAGGTGGGGGACCTACCCAGGTGGGACCGACGTTGGGTTGTGGAACATGAATTTGGTGGTCGCGGGACCATGCTTCGTGTACCATGTCATCTCTCTAGTAATATTTTAAAATATTTGGTAATAGGAAAGAGAATTTTGATGTAAATACCAATTAGTGTGAAGAACAAATTTTTGGAAATATTTAAATAATAATATTTTAATATATTAGATGGTTGCGAGACCATTCTGTATTGTTGTGCATATATGTTTGGCCTTTGAAGCTATTTGGAATTTTTTTAACTGCGGTAGAAAGAGCAAATGAGTTTTAATATGAAGAGAAAACCTTATAATAAAAGTTATAAAACTCAAAAAATACAAGAGAGGAGACCAGCCAAGGGATAACCGGCCGGTTGGCGTCGGTCCCACAACTCTTTTATATTTTTTTGTTATTTCTTATTCTTACCATCTATTTGTTCTTATGACCTATATGATATTTAAAGATATGTGCTCTTTAAAGCTTGTTGTTTTAAAGACCATTATTATTATGTACACCCGTGGGTGTTAGCCCATATGCCCGAAAAATTCAGACATGACGCTCTTTAGTAAAAATGTTGTAGATTCTTCATACGATGTCCGTTTTTGATGATCCACCCCAATTTCGGAGTCGGGAAAATGTTATGTATCTCTCCCAGTAGAAGGATTTAGGTTTATATATCATTTCGGTTGTCAAACGGAGCAAACAAAAACCTTCCAGTAATTTTAGATAAAATTCTGACAACTTTCAACTTGTAGTTCGTCTAGGGTTTAGGTTATCTCTTAGAATGTCACTCAGAATGTGATGCCCTTTCAATATGTTGAAGTAGACACATAGGGAAACATATATTGTTTAGAATATTTTGCCCCATTATACACTCATTGCTATGTTTTTTCAGGGTGACTATCATGATATGTCAGAAACTAGGTGTTGACCAATATTAGGGTTTCGTTGTATTTCGACCAATATTGCGATCAATATTGAAGATGTGTAATTCAATCTCGACCAGTATTAGGGATTGGTCAATTGGAGATTTAGCTTTGCATTTGGCGCGACAACGACAAGATGCTTACTCAAAGATGTGGTGCTTCAACCTAGTGCATTCGTACGCAACTTGTCATGCATTGTAATAAATTAATATTATTTAATTAAGGTTTGAATATTGATATAAAGTCACTCTAGGAATTCAAGCGGAGAATATATAGAGGAATCAAGTTGCTCTATACTAGTAGGCAATCTATCTAGGAGAATTGGTATGTTCTGGATATTTATTCTGTATAGTCAGAGATCATCTAGGAAAAAATTGTAATCAACACCAATGATATTCTGAGGACAATGTATACTAGTGATTAATTCATCTAGGAGCTATCCAATCATTATAAAAAAGTAAGCACTTAGTGGTACAATATTAGTACTGTGTGTAAAATATTGAAAGCTCGGCCGGGTGAGGCTCTAATATTATATGTGTACTTTCAGAGAGACTACAGGATCAGTATGAGATGCCTGTAGCAAGAGTTTGATACTTTAATTCTCTTACGGAATATAAAATATGAATTTTATGCTTTTGATGTCGGGTCAGTAGCATATACAAAATTATATCATTTAAAAACTTCTACTGCTGGACAAAGACGATTTTACTATTTTACCCTTTGTCAAGAATCCGCCATCTACAACAGGTCATGAGGACATGTCTCTCAATGGTTACAAAGACTAAGTTATATAAATACTAAAGTATTATTTCACATGTACTTGATCTTACCGCCTCTTACACTTGCCTTATGGGCCTTTGGCTACATATGCGAATACCGTTTGCACGCTTCCATGAGACCTAACTCATTTTCTTCTTATCTTCATTGCCATCTGTTTGTGTGGGGAAACGAATTAAAGGCTATTTTGGGAAAAGTGGTGTGAGCAAGTGACAATTCGCTAATCCTTAAAACATTTGTGTTTTTGAAGCACTTTATTTAGATTCGAGAGATCAATTTGTACAATCCTGGCCTAAACCAAGCAATGGTCGTTCCGGTCTTGCTTCAGTCACAAAATAAGAAGGAGAAGGGTTGGTCTTAGGGAGGGAATCGAGAAAAGAATGAGGTCAGAGTATCAGACTTTGTTGGATGTAGTTGGTGTGAATAACTATGAACAAGTATTCTGAGAAGAAGGTTGAATTATCAAGGTTGGTCGACTTGAATTGTTTATTTCAGAGTAAACTTGTTGTCGTGTTTCAGACTTGCAACTTAAAACTTGTCCACTGTTCAATAAATTGAACATCTATTTATATCATAGCTATTGTAACCGCTCGACCTCTTTTCTGGAATAAATTGTTGACTGTTGAGTAGTGGTAAAAGTGGAGAAGGTGTTGACAAATGCTCTCCACTTCAATTGCGGTTGAATAGGTGGTTACTCAACTCACCACTCCTCTAGTCAACTGCTATCAATTTTTCCAGAACTTCTCTTTAGTGGGTGCACTGCTGCACCACATGCCGTAGACCGCCAGAACAAAACCCTAATTAGTATCCCCCCATTTGTGACATTTGATGTCTCGTGTATTATTGTAGTATTAAGTACTACTGATTAGATTCGATTGAGACTTGCTCAATGAGTCTCTTGACTAGATACTTTTCTTGCTTGACTAGCTAATGAGTTTAGAAGACTAAAATAAATATGTCTTGCTTGACTAGCCGATGAGTCTAGCAGACTAAAATAAAATAATGTGTCCTACTTGACTAACTGATGAGTCTAATAGGATAGAATAAAATAAATATGTATTTTATTTGTGTATGAATAACAATGTGTCTATTTTAGTCAATTTTGCATTGACATGTTTATTTCTTAAAGATAAGTGTATGCCGTTGAACATAAAAGATCATATGTGAGGTATCATACAAATATATGTGTGAGAGAGACCTAATATAGCTTAGGATTTGTCAAACCCTAATTTATTCACATGAGAATAAGAGGGAGGAGCACCCAAAGTTGGTATTCACGTGAAGGAAAAGGAGGAGTGCCCGACTTTGGATATTCACGTAAAAGGGAGAGGGGAGCGTCAAGCTTTAGTCTTGAAGCAGGAGCCTCATATTTTTTACTATTTGTACTCAGCCTCACACTTTGAGGGTAAAAGAGTAAAATACCAAATTTTGGTAAGCATTAAGATTTCAAAATTTTCAAGAAGCAAGACGCTCATATTTTACTCTTTGTGCTCAGCCTCACATGTTGAGGGTAAAAGAGTAAAATTATCAAATTTTGACAGGAAGCAAGTTGTGTGAATCTTGAAGCAAGAGAGGTAGAGACGTCCTTCTAAGAAGCAAGAGAGTAGAGACGTCTCCCTCTTGTAATTAAGGTTTGAAATTTCTTGCCAGAAGGCTAGAAGCTCATATTTTATTCTTGTGCTCAACCTCACATGTTGAGGTAAAAGAGTAAAATTATCAAATATTTGGAGAGAAGCATGATGTCCATGCTATGAGTGAAGCCGTGGAATCCTTGCTCTTAGAAAGCAAGACGCATAAACAAGAGATCAAGACGTGTGCAAAACTGTTCTTCAAACCCCAATTAGGGTTTGAAACACCTTTAGTCACACTTTTTTGCAACATTATCAGTGTTGCGAATTCATCTTCAAACCCTAATTAGGGTTTTGGAATATTTTCTGCCATAATTTTACAACGTTTATAAGTGTTGCGAATTTTGTTTTCAACCCCTAATTAGGGTTTGGAAGTGTTTGACACGCTTATAAGTATTGCAAAGCGTTTGAGACCCTAAATTGAATTATTTGACTCGTTTGCATTAGTTGTCTCTTTAAGCAAAGGATTAATGCAACTGAGGTGGGATTTTTAGCTAGTAAAAGCTATGAGATTGTGTTTGTCACAATTTTGAATTTAATTTAAGCACAACTGTGGTACTTTAATTTAAATAAATATATATAAAGTTATATATATATATATATATAATAGGTTAATATTGTGTAAATATTAACGTGGCTAATTTTTTAGAATTTAGCTGTAGAATATAGCACCAAAAATCATAAAACGTGTGGCAACGTTGTAGCATGCACCAGTGATATTCTAATGATTTTTTTATAATAATGAAGGACAGGGATAAGCGCCTGAGAGAGGATTGGACCAAATGTCTAATCAAGAATTCTTTTGTAAAAATGTTAAAGTTTATTATTTCTCAGACATAAGTCTTGAGAGATAATTTATTATTTTATCCTTGTCAAAAACCCACCATATACATCAAGTCCCCTGCTTAGCGCGGAAAGAATAATGTTGCTTAGTAATCACTAGATGCTAGCCTGGCAAACAAAATAAAACAAAGAAAAATAACTTGATAGTTCAATGGTTAAATATTACCAGAGGAGTTGTACTGGCTTTGAGCTTTTGAATAAGCAAGCATAGAAGAACATCTTGGACGTACTAGTAGTGATTTGATAACGACGCAAGGCTCTTGAGATTGTATGATCACGCATATCTTGCTAATAGACATGCGAGTATTACTCGAGTGTTGAAGTAGAGAAACACGTCTAGGCCCTGAGATATATGAACGACTGAAGATGGACATATAGGATGAGATGAACTTGGGACTGGCAGCATGATGCGAAGTCGATCGTATGAGTTAAGATAGAGGCTGTCCATAGAAGCTTCGGCTTGAAGAATCAATATATGCGAATCTTTTTAGGGTTCGAGTTGGTGAACAATTGCATTAGGCTAGAGTTTCTTGATCTAGCATGTTGAGGGAGGCAAGTATAATTCGATAAGAAGACGGAAAATCATGGCTTGATGGCATCGAGACAAAATCGACCTTTGAGAGAGAGGTGGACAAGTTTGTTTGAGTGTGACTCGAAGTTGAAGTAGACAAACACGTCCTGGCAAGTCGAGTGTTACTTTGGAGTTGAAGTGAACAAACATATTTGAGTTGATACGAAACAGTCTTGACTATTAAAGACTTCGAACAAATTAGAGGACAGACAAATAATCAAGACTGGAGGAGCAGGCTTCAGATGAGGTTGATCATGCAAGCAGCAAGGCTGGTAAGGTTGAGTTATACGTAGTTGGTAGGCACGTACATCCTAGTTGAGACCAGGTTGATAAGCTAAATCGAAATAAAGTGAATAAGCCTTAGGTGGACGTGATAGAGGATGGACAAGAGTCATGTAGTATTTTAGTTGTACGGACCAAAGAGAAGTTTGTTTCCTTCCCAATCTCAAAATATCGGTTTGCTATAAAGAGAAGTTTTGTTCTTCCCTTCTTATACTTCTTTCTCCTTTTGATATCATTTTGTTGCTCTATACTTGACCCTCATAGCATCATCCGATTATCAATCATAAGGTAAGATTTATCTTGTCTTATTCATATGAGTATACATCTTCTAATTGAGTTTATGCATGTATCTTCTCAAAAGAACTTCTCATATGTTTGTTTTGAATCAAAACACCTCAAAAACCCTAGTTTTCTTGTATGAACTTGTTTTTCTTCTTATATTTGTATAAGAACACAAATTTCACGACTAGCTTTTGCAAGCTAGGATTTGATCGAAACCCCTATTTCCTCTTCTTTTTTTTACGTGAACATATGTTTGCGATTTTTTTTACGTGATTTAATATTTCACATGGATAAATTATTTACTTTTTAGTGAGTTAATTCTCACATCTTTGGTGCATTGCAGTGTTTTTGGCTTCATGTAAGAGTGCCCTTAGTTCAGATGTTGCTCTCTACTTTACCAGGTATATATGCTTCTAGATCTCTTCTCTCTATTTTATTGAAAAACAGAGGTGTGTATTGTTAGAAGTATTATTGCTTTGAATTACATGATTTTATGTCTCTGTTGTTGTACATAAAATCTTTACTTCTACTTTCTGATCTTCTTGTACAGTTTGAAAATGAGTAAAACTATCCTTGATGATTTTGTTGAGATGTCACATGATAACGATGAATTTTTCTCTATCAATGGAAGAAACAATATTTCTGGTTCTGGGCATGCTAAGGATATGACAAACGGGGATGATGAATTCTTCATGTATGTTTATTCTCATCCTAAAGTGCACCCTGGTTATGTCATGCGCGTCCTCGGAAACTTGGGTGAAGCTGTGAATCCTCTGTTAGTTGCTCCTGAACATGTGATGCGATTTTGTCTTCATAAAAGAGAATATGCGACTTCATCAACTGATTTCAAAACTTTCTAGTTTCCTCTGAGTGGTCGGGATGAATGGTTGAGAAGCATGCTTGGTAGGGATCATGTCGTAGATTTGTGGAAGGATGCGCAGATTTATGAGGCAATTAGAGTGACCGGTACTCATTGGTTGAAGAAAGATATACATGGTGTGATTGTTCTTCTCTGGCGTTGGTGCATCCCAACTCACACTTTTATATGTATATGGGGAGAGCTGACAATCACTTTAGAAGATGTGGCTATCTTGCTACACCTTCCAGTTTCAGGGAACCTTGACATGCGTTTGAATGATCAGGAAGAACAACTTCATCTTGCTTTAGTGGGGAAGATGAATGAATATGACATGAAGTTTAATGTCGAGAAGTGCTTCTTTACTAGGTAAAAGAGTAAAATTATCAAATATTTGGAGAGAAGCATGATGTCCATGCTACAAGTGAATCCGTGGAAGCGTTGCTTTTAGAAAGCAAGACGCACAAGCAAGAAAACAAGACGTATGCAAAAATTAGGATTAGCTTTCCTAATTTTCAAAATTAGGGTTTGAAGTTCTTTGACACAATTTTTTTCGACGTTTATAAGTGTTGCAAAACTGTTTTTAAACCCTAATTAGGGTTTGAAACACCTTTTGTCACAATTTTTTGCAACATCTGAGTGTTACGAATTCATCTTCAAACCATAATTAGGGTTTGAAATATTTTCTGTCACACTTTTGCAACGTTGTAAGTGTTGAGAATTTTGTTTTCAACTCCTAATTAGGGTTGGAAGCGTTTGACACGCTTATAAGTATTGCGAAGCGTTTGAGACCCTAAATTGAATTATTTGACTCGTTTGCATTAGTTGTCTCTTTAAGCAAAAGATTAATGCAACTGAGTTGGGATTTTTAGCTAGTAGAAGCTATGAGATTGTGTTTGTCATAATTTTGACTTTAATTGAAGTACATCTGTGGTACTTTAATTAATTAAATAAATATATAAAGATTTTTAATAGGTTAATATTGTGTAAATATTAACATGGCTAATTTTTTGGAATTCAGCCCTGGAATATAGCACAAAGACTAATACTCAAATCGCTTTATACTAGTGGGAAACCCATCTAGGAACTTGAGATTTTATGCCAAAATTGTAAAACATCTGGGAACGTTGTAGCAAGCATCAAAGTTGTTCTAATGATTTTTGTATAATAGTGAAGGACATGGATAAGCACCTGAGAAAGGGTAGGAGCAAACACATACTCAAGAATTCTTTTGCAGAATTTTTAAAGTCTAGTATTTCTCAGATATGAATATTGAGAGATAATTTACTATTTTATCCTTGTCAAAAACCCACCATGTATACCATCCTATAAAAAAAATCATAATTATATTCAGTTTCTTGAACCTCTTAAACACTTGAGCGATTTCGGATTTATTTTTGCATGCTTGTGAAATATATTTTCTTTGTATTACTGGTCTGCTAGTGAAATGCGACTTCTAATCTATTTATTTTTTAGTTTATTGGTACAATTTCCTTATCTTTTTCGGGTCAATGTAAACGAAAAAAAAATTAACTTAGAAACTGAATAATAAAATAAATTATGATATATTTTATTATAATTCCGTTAGTTGAAGTTGGACATTATTTTTCTGATTTTCCCTCATTTTAATTTTTTTTCAAACTATTTAAAAATCTTAGTATGCGGATATTCCTATTATATTACCTATATCTATCAAATTATAAAATTAGCGAATTTGTAAAATAATCCTGCAAAAATTTTCTTATAAATGGTAACTTGCATGTAAAACAAAATACTATAAAATGATGAGCGATTTTTTGAATGGATCTAGTGATCGAACTAGCCCTTTTTTCAGATAAGCCTCTGCATTGTTCATGATAAAATTTAGCTTGATTTACTAACTTTACTTTTTGTGGAGCAAGAGCTTTGGGCAGCGTGTTTTTATACACTATTTTGTTCAAATGGAAGGAAAATTAAGGAGGAAAGCTATTATCGGAAAAAAAAATTATAAATACAGTATGGGTAATACGTCGTTTGAGTGTTTTTTTGGGGTAGAAAGCACTTGGTCAGCCGTCCATGTAAGTTTTCCCTCTAAAAACATTTGAAATATTGTATTTTAATGGTATAAATGTTGGGATTTAATGTTTTCACTCTCAAACGTGTTTACAAACCATTTTATTAACACAGCTGATAGTGTGCCGTATAGGCTTCACTTCCAAGCAATCTTTCGAACAAAGGAAAGTATGATAGTGTGAAGGAGGATTGGAAAACCCCATAGTAGGATCAAATTAATTGGCAGTGCTCTTTCGTTTTGAAGGAGAATACATAACTCATAGCCTTTGCTCTTAGATAAAAAATCTATAATTATAAATATTATCCTAGAAGAAATGAGCAAGGTATTTTTCATTGTCAAATGCAATTGTGTGATCTTGACTGCGAATCCCGAACAAGAA
The DNA here is from genome assembly GCA_023531435.1 of Papaver californicum. Lineage (NCBI taxonomy): Eukaryota > Viridiplantae > Streptophyta > Magnoliopsida > Ranunculales > Papaveraceae > Papaver > Papaver californicum. The sequence goes on along the minus strand of JAJJMC010012048.1, from coordinate 7,134,777 downwards.
TTTTAGATTCGTTATCAGATAGCCTGTTTGGATACCAGAAGTAGAAGTGTTTCTAGAAATCAGAAGCAAAACATTTTGCTTTTTAAAAAGTTAATTTTTTTACTTCTAGAAATCTTTTTAAAATAATATTGCCAAACTGACTTCTTGCTTTTCCACTTCTAAAAGTTAAAAAGCTACTTCTTATTACACATCCAAAAATAAGTGATACTAATATCTAATGATGTTTAAATTTTCTCTAAGAAATATAAAGAATTTCGTAATCATATTTATATTAGTTGGATAGTTCTTTTTAAAATATTTCCAACGATATGACATTTATAAGTGATAAATATTCGTCTTTTGATTTGTGAGATATGTCAATTAAAATTTTAATATAAAAGGTAAATAAAAAAAATTCCTAAAAAATTATTTTCTTTCACATTTTCTTTTAAATTTTGTGCAAACGTCAAAGTTTCATTTTTTATGGGATGAAGGAAAAATATCATTTTCAGATAAATATGGGGTTGAATTTAGATTATATCTTGATCGACTAATTCTTTTGTTCCAAGTTAGCTCAAGGACGACTGAATCAAATACAAGCCATTTTGCAAAAGATCTCATTGGCTTTCATAATACTAAAAAGAAGATTTCTGTTGCTGTCGTCGAATAAAAAAGAAAATTGTTATCATCGAATATTGCCGGATTGCAGGATGAATACACACACAACGACAATCATCCACTTAAATGTTATGAAATATTTTTGAAACAATATATGTGATTAATTTAGGTGTTAGTCTATTAGATCATGGTAGTAGCCTATTTCCAAGGTAGGGCATGCACAAAATCTCATGATTTTCAAAGAAGATCTTTGAGGGCAAATCTAGGTATACCGAATCGGATATTGATAAATGATAATGCATGAATATGGGTCGTAACTAATTTTTAGATGTCAACCAATGCTAATCAAGTCCCTTTGGATGTTTTTTTCTATTGCAGAGTGATACAAAAAAAAATCTATTGCAGAGTGATCAATCGTCTTAGGTGTTGTATGGCTTCTTGTTGTGGGATAAAATAGACCAACTGTGATTGGGAGAGTTACAAATTTGATGAGCCGTCTACTCAAGGAGATTGAGGTATATCTTGACTTCGTCAATGGAGATCCAATTTCGTCGCCATCTTTTTGACTTTTTTTTAATAGTACTAACCAATATGGGCCCATAGGATTTGTCTCCACACACCCATTGAGGAGGAGTCGAATCTCAGTCTTATAATGGTCGTCATGAAACTACTTACGAAGTAGAAGGTATGTCTATTTCATGTGTACAAGGCCATCTTACAGGTTTGGATGCCACGACCTCAACGTATAAGATTCTTTTATAGGTTAACAACACAGGGATAGAGCTAAAATTTCAGTATAGAAGGAGATAAATTTAAATATTTAAAACGATAACCGTATGAGATAAAAAGCTGTCCAAAAAATTTTAGGCTTGAGTAAATGGGTGGAAATCCGTTACTATTGTTACTTCAACAAGCTGGAATTTATACTTAATCTTAGAGAAGTACACAAATTTATACGTTTGATAGCCTCCCTAAAGGAAAAATATATTCTAGTAGATATAATGTGTGAATTCAGGAACTGAAATCACCCATTCACCCTGTAAGCATCTAACCTCACACTATATTTATTTATGTTTTGTTAGAATTTTTGTTTAAAATTATGTATGAGTAAAAATTATTTTTTAGAATTTAAATTTTAAGAGGTGTATTTTGGATCATGCCTCTTAACCCATATGACACTTAGTGAATAGGTGTTATGGAGAGTTACCATTAGACATGATGAGTCACTTATGAATGAAGAGACACCTTGTAGAGTCACTATTGACTATAAATAGTTAAGTAATCATCTCTTGTTTTATCATTAGAAAGAGTTTTTCACAATGATTTTAGAAAAACTAAAATGTTTAAAGTCGAGTCATATTTAAGAACACAGTAATTGTCAACATTCGCTGGCCGAGTAGTATTGCAGTGCTACTTACTACGAAGCGTGATCGTTATATCTTGGAAGACAACATCCATAAAACCGTGAGCACTGTAGACGGGGATGAATTATCTTTAAAAAAAGAGAAATATATTGCCTCGATCAACTAATTCAATAAATATTCTTAACTTTCTTTTTGGTTAGTATTTTATTTGTTGTATAATCATGATTTCCGAAAAAACAAAATACATATTTTCCACAGGCCGTGGGTTATAATCCCAAATGTGTCACTATCCAACTACATTAAACCCAACAAAACAAATTTGACACAAAAAACTCATTATAAACCAACTGTCCATATTACCCTCACTTATAATTCAGCTCAAATCCATCACGCCCATCACGCCCGCACGCCCACCTTCCCTTCATTAACAACGAAAATTAAAGAAGCCATTATTTCCCTCTTTACTTCTATCATCTACTATTCCCAAAATCAGACCGTTCAACGTTTCGAAATCATCAGAGAAAAACACCTGAACCAACATCATCTTCATCATCAATCATATCAAAAATCATCACATTAATCTCACTGAAACAAAAATCATCACTTAAATCATCATTAACAGTAGATTTTGAGTCGTAATCAACAAAAAAATTTGATTCTAAAACGATTGTTGATCATCAACAGTAGAATTGAGTCTTCTACTTTTAACTCATCATAATCTACCTGAACTTTCTATTCAATTCTGTCACAGTTTAAACCTAAGAAAAATCATTAAAGATCATTAAACATGGTGAAGAAACAAGACAAGAAGATGAAGAAAAAACTCAATACACCAGTTAAAAAACAAGAATCTAAGAAAGGTAAATCGAAGTGTATAGTTTTATCATATTCTGTGATTGTTTATGGTTGAAAATCAAAATGCATTTGGTTAATAAGGTTTCATCATATTCTGCATGTTTATGATTTTTAGTTTCGTGATTTTGGTTTCATCGATGTATTTGGTTAATAAGTTTTCATAATTAGGTTTCAGTTACATTTTTCTGAAAGTAGGTTCCATTGATTTTCATCTGTTTGTAGCAACGTTTAGGTTTCATCTGTTTTAACCTAAATTATTGTGTTGTAACCCAAATAGGTTTCATCATATTCTGTGTGTGGTTGTGACCAACAATGTTGGTGGTTTTTTACTTAATTGGTATTATGATGGAACCCAAAAAGGTTTCATCCTATTCTGTGTATGTTTGTGACCAATAATGTTGGTGGATTTTTATAAATGCATGTTTTGATGGAACCCAAAAAGGTTTCATCCTA
>JAJJMC010012048.1:7083506-7129125 GCA_023531435.1 Papaver californicum | reverse complement strand
TTAACATCAAAAACATAACAAGGTAACATCATATTCCAATTATATACGAAGAAAAAGTATGAAACCAAAAACGGTTTCACTGTATGTGAATATAAACAACAACACCAACGAAAAATTGAAAATTAACATCAAAAACATAACAAAATTCTGATTCCAATTATATACAGGAAAAAGTATGAAACCAAAAATGGTTTCACTGTATGTGAATATAAACAACAACACCAACAACAACATTTGAAAGTTGGATTTCAGTTTCAGAGGAATGATTGAACTAATACAAAAGCTTGAACAAAGTGAGAATATGATCAAATAACAACTAAAAAATACAGTAAGAATCATCAAAACTGAACATACAGTAATAATCATGAAAACACACAAAAAAATAGTTACAGTTCATGTTCTTCACTTGAACAGAAAGGAACACAATTTTGAGTTCGGTTAATCGAAAATAGATAATCAAATAACAACCAAAATAAAAAAATCGAAAATTAAAACTTACCTGATGAAATACAACTGAAGTTAGAAGACGGAGAAGAGAGTGACGTTCGAGAATTACCTAAACAAATACGAACTCGGTTCTTCAAATCAACAACGGATTTGAAACTGTTTGAGATGAATCGGAGAAGATAGAATTTATGTTCGTATTTGAAGCTAGAATTTATATTCTTCAATTAAGCAGAACCAAAACGAACTCAAATCTTCACTTACACAACAAAATTTGAAACAGGAACTCAAATCTTCAATTAAACAGAAACAAAAACGAACAAAAATCTTCAATTAAATTTCATGAATCAGATTTGAAGAAGAAATGTTTTGTTAAAACCCTAGCCGAATTTGGAGAAGATGTGTTCTTCAGAAAATCAGATTTGGAGCAGAATTCTTCTCTCATACGAAGATTATGTTTTAAGATTTTGTTTCCATTTAAAAGTTATAGATTATATAGGAAGGGGAATTCGGGTATATTAAAAATAATTAAAATCTAAATTTAATTAGTATTATGTGAAATGGGGTTTTTGTCTCATTTTTAATGAAAATGGTTTTTCTTTATAAAAGATAATATGGGAGGGTTTTTTACATGGTAAGTTTGTTCACCTTAGTTTTTTATACCAAATTTTATATTTTCCAACATTTTTGACCGACTTAATAACTGACTGTTCCACAGAAATAAAAAAACTTACACCATCTTTTGTATTTTAGATATTTGGTCGTATCTCGGAAAGATTGTAATTGTTGTCAATGTCGCGGGGATTAGACACTCTAAAATATGATTGGTTACTTATGTATACCTTATAATGGCATGCCGCATGCTAATCTACTTCATATGTTTGTCTTTACTTGACAAATGAAAGCACTATAAAACCTCTAAGGATGATAGTGCTTTGTTCTTCACGTTGTCTTTATGATCATAATGTCACTAGATTTGCTTCATTTAAAATATTGAAGATTTTGTTTTGACTTCAGTTCCTGTAATAGGAGTTGGGATCTAAAGTCAAATCGTTGCAGTATCAAATTATCAATGGAAGATTTCCTAAATCAGATTAGGTAGTCAATGTTAAATGTATAGGAATTATCACATGAGAACAACGTTGTTGTTCGTTAATGTTACTTACGATTGACTAAGATATTTTGTTTTTCTTCGATCAATATTCAATTAAAGTGAATTTCCTTTGTCTGGTCACCTGGAAACCAAACAATGTTATTGGACGATTGAAAGGAATTTTTTTTATAATAATTATATATATGTCCACTTTAGAGATAAAAATGTAAAAACTTTTTATGAAGAAAATTTTATTAAGAAAAATTGGAATACAAACAATGTACCACCTTAAAAGATAGGATGTACAAAAGAACCGGGAAAAAACAAGTATTACAAAATAAATAAAATTAAGGAGGTTTAAAATATAACTCTTTCCAGTTCCGTATCATATGGTTGTAGGAGATTTCTTCAAAACTCTTGATAGCAAGGGACCAAGCATATAATAATATTTCACCATATTAATGAGCTGATTAGTTGTTCCGGTTTTCTGAGAAAAAATTCTAGCATTGCGCTCACCCCAAATGCTCCAAATGATTGTTGCCGGGACCATATTCCAAATATCGACCGAAAAAGCAACAAAAAGACAATTCCAAGATAGAATAATAGTACTAATATCAGCAGCAAAAGTAAAATGCCAATTCAGTTTTTCCAAAAAATGGTTCCAAACGTCTCGAGCAAATGGACAGAAAATGAAAAGATGTGTAACAGATTCATTAGCAGTACAAAACATACAAGAAGGATCAGTGGCGATATTTCTTTGAATAAGATTGTCTCTGGTGAGAATCTTGTTTTGAACTAAAACCCACATGAAAAAACCAATTTCGGGAGGAAATTTTTGATTCCATATGAAGCTGTAAATTTCATTAGAGAAGATAGCACTGACCTGGGAGTTAAGGAGTTTGTAACTTGATTTAACTGAATAAACTTTCTTACTGGAACCATTACATTCAATAGTGTCAGAACCCGAGAAATTAAAATTCACTGAATCATGTTTCTCCAAGAGAGAGACCAGATCTCTTTGAGCTCGAGCATTCAATCTTCTAGGAGTTTCTAAATTCCAATTCAAAGTATCTTGAAACCTTGACACAACTTCAGAAACTGTAAGGTTCTTTGATCTCGAAACTGCATAAAGATTAGGATATTTTATGGAAAAAGCAGAGTTATGTAACCATGGGTCCTCCCAAATCTTACTCTTGTACCTCTATGTACTTTGAAAGTAATGTTACTTAAGAAAAAAAACCTTGAAACTGCATAACTCCTTTCAATCTCGTTTTTTTCATAATATCTTTGAATCTAAATTATATTTATTCAAATTGAAAAAAAAATAATAAAACTAAATACTTGACTTCACTCAAACTTGATGTAGTTTAAAAGATATTAGGAAAAATGAGAGTTTAGTATAAGTGCAAAAAATTATAAAAATGTCATAAAATATTTTTAACAACTATTTCGATTTCTTGATTTTCAAATGCCTCAAATCTAACTCAAATTTGTTCGAATTGGAACCAAAATCTTTCAATTCCAATATAAATTAACTATAATTTACTCAAAATTGATTATAATAGATTTAATAACCAATGAATTTGAAGAAATTGAAAAATAGTTGCAAAAAGTCCAATCTCCAGTCGTCAACCACCACGTTCGCGGTATCTAGTTTTTCCAAGCAGCAACCCATTAAACTAAGACATTATAAATTCATAATTACGATGGACACTTTCATAGTTCAGGGATGCTTATATTTTAATTTGTAGTGTAGAACTCTAAATCGTTCGATTACAAATCTATTTCCATGGAATTGTGGGTCTATTTATAAATAAAACGTTGTCTAAAGTATGTCTTAAACTTAATTCAATGGAATTCCATGGAAAGTTTTTATATGCCTCCCCCAGGATATTGATTCTATGGAATACACTTTCCATAGAATTGTTTCCTTTCCATGTTATCAAACACAACCTAAACATAGGTATAGTTAGGGCTGCACAAAGGTCGGTTCGGCTCGGTTATTGGCAGAGCCGAGTACCTGTACCTTCCTATGGTCGGTTCTCTACTTGTGTACATGTACATGTACCTGTATTGCTCGGTTCGGTTATGTACCTGTACTTGTTAACTCGGTCCGGTTCAGATTATATACATGTGGCATATGTGTACTTATTTAAAGCTTGAAGAAGCTTTACAATGGTGAGAACATGTTCTTCTTCGTGGATATAGAAAATAATACGAAGTTCTGTATGACGCCTCATATCATGAATAGTCCTTTTAATGTAGTCCGGGCATTTCTTCATAGAATCATAGAGAACTCCCACGAGTGGGTTTACAATAACTGCTACTACGACAAATTCTAGCACCACCGTCGTATAAGATTCATGGTCTAGTATCTGCGTGCGACATAATTATATTAATACAAATCAATAATATATTCACAAATATACATACATTTGTAATTAAAGTTTTCTAATTTACCTAAAATATAAACATTAAACGATTTATATCTACTTACCAGAAGGTCCTTCCAAGTATTAACCATTGCGATCTCAACTATGCCTTTGGATCCCAATATAAGGGAAAGTGCTAATGAATCTCGAAATAGAATCTGGCAATACATGACTGGGAAGAACGTTGATAATAACTTTACCAAGAAAACTAAGAAGATTACAACAAAAAACACTACCAAGTGTTTTGACTGTATTTAGTTTAAATCGGTCCTCAACCCAACGGTCATCAGAAAGACTGGTAAAGCAATCCGGTAAAGAATGTTTCCAACTTATTGATGGAGAGATGAACTTTTCTCTTTTCTATTGATGAGTTGAGTAAAATGAAGAATGTGAGAGAGATTGAGAGTTGTTAACCTAGGATCGACGGCTAGATTTAATTACCTAGGCTAAGATCAACGACTAGATTTAATTACCTAGGATAAGATCAACGACTAGATTTAATTAGCTAGGATCAACGGTTAAGGGTCGGTTCCTCGGTACAGTTCGATCGTTCTAGCTATATGACCGATACTTGCACCTGGAACAGACTCAGTTTTTGTTCTTTGTATTTGTGCATGTACCTGTGAACTCGGTTCCAGTACGGTGTCGACTTGGTTTTCCCGATTTCAATCCGGTTCCTCGTGTCCGGTTCGGTTCTTGTGTAGCCCTAGATGTAGTACATATATGTTTATTAAGATTGATATCTTAAAATCTCCAAAGAAGATTGAATTATACGGTGATATCTGTGAATGTGGAAAATAGTTGCTCAAAAGATTTGTTATCATCAGCAGCGTAATCAAGTGATGATATGGATTGAATTATGACTATAGACTAGTCATCAAATGGAAATAAAGCCTCGTTAGCTTAAGCTATCAACCTTTCGTGTTACTTCGATCGACAATATTGTATGGATCTTATTTACATCATTAAGATTTAGATTTGACTGCGAATCATAATCGATGATTCAAAAAATCTTAGTGAAAATCTTGTTGCGTGGAAGAAAAGTGGTTAATAGAAAACATGTGGAAACTGTAAGTTCATTTATAGAATATCACGTACTTGATCGCTTTCAAACGACTTAGAGAAAAGCTTAGATATCATATTGACTTGTTTATATGTTCTTATTCTAGTCGTCTAAGATTGACGCAGAAATTTTCTGTTCGGTGTTCCGTGTTCCATTAGGCATTAGCTGTTTAGCTTGTTTAAATGGGCTGGCTAGATCGTTGCTAGGCCTGTAGTATATTATTTTATTTTTGCTACATGGAATGGGCCCAGATCTGTCTCTGAGAGGTCTGACGCTAACAAGTCTGCACCCTTTTTAGCAAACCAGCCAATCCTGAATATATTTACACACCATGTCCACTAAGTCTCACTCTCCGGATTCTATTTCTAGAGAGATAGGGTTATCCCCAAAGCCAACACATTGGGTACAGTTAGGAAACTCGAAGCCTATTTGTGAGGTAAGATGGAAACCGTCCTACTAAAGTTAGAACCCTAGTAGGTAAGGCTATACATGGTTAAAATTTAACTTGGTTTTTACTCAACCAGAATTGAAACTGATGGGTTCAGTTTTATTGATTTGGAGACCAAAATTATCTTTAATCAAATTTGATTCGATTCTAAACTGAGCCGAATTAGTTCGGTTTTGGTAAACCGATGAAGATCTCAAACTTTCGAGTTTGTTAGGGAATAGTGATCAACATGGTATTTAAAATTATGCGATTCACGATTCAGATCCCACGATTTGAGTCGAAATCAAGCTAATCGATTCAAATCGTGTTTCTGAATCGCATCTTTAATGAATCATGAATATTCCCTTTTAGATGCAATTTTTAACTGCTTTAGCCGGTCAACTTTTTTTTTTTTTGTACATATACTGCTTTAAAGAATCTGCACAGATTCGAACCCCTTACCAACCACATCGAGGTGTAAGTTAATACTCATGAGAACCACTGAACCATCCAAATGCTTTTGACATCTTGGAATTTTTTTAGATATTATATATTTCTGGTAATGTATATCATTTTTTTTAATTAAAAAAGAAGTTTATTAAATAGAAGAATGTATTTGTCACGCCAAAAAGAAGTATGAGTACATGTATGAATAGACAATGAATCTATATTTCTTACACCTTAATTTTATCTTTTATATTTAAATTTTAGATTTAAATTTATAAAGATATAAAAAATGACAATGAATCTTCGATTCACGATCCAACATACGATTCGATTCTTAAAATTGAAAAACGATTCGCTCCGCGATTCACGATTTCACAACCTTGGTGATTAGAAAGATAAACCTCATAGTAAATATTTTTAGCATTATAAAATATATGAGAATATTTAGCATATTACAATAATTTAAGCATAAATCTAACTTCAGCGACTATAATCTATTAAGATCTAACCAACCTTATTAATCAGTTTAAACCAATTATTTCGATTCCGGTTTTAGGGGTAAATCTGAACTGAACCGAGATATATTATTTTTTTATAATCTAAAACCGTTAATTACCTTTAGATTAATGGTATGATTTGGATTTAGCCATAAACATATATGTTCAGTCTGTTTTCCCAGTTCTACCCATACCCAGTCTGTTTTCCCAGTTCTACCCATACCGTATGTAGCTTTACTACTAGGTATACATGATCATCGAGGGTAAATAAGCACGTTTTCTAGGTGTACAAGGAATTATTTTGGGGTCTTACGGTTATTTCCATTTAGGACAGTAGGATAAGTGATGTCTTAGTATAAAAAAAATTTACTACGTTACCCTTTATCTAGTATTTTATTTCCGTTAATTCTCGGAGAGTGAGCTTTTTCGAATGACATGGAAGTTTGATAGCTGCCAATTTGGCACAATCACACCATTACTCTGTCCCGCCCTAGGTTCATATACAGTTTCATTTCTTTAATCATATACTTCCTCTGTTTTTACAAAAATGATAGTGACATTTTTTTAGAAACAGAGGAAGTATTTGATTATTTTATTACATATCTAATGTTTTCATGCTAAAAATCATCTCAGATGCTTGGGTTGTAATATATGTTTTTAAGTATTTAAAAATATAAGGTTGTTTCTTTTTCTTTCTTTTTTCAAAATAATTAAGAGTTGTATAGTTCGAGACGCTTAGAATGTCTCCAATAGTGTTTCAAGATAATTTTATGTGGAAATCTTCAAAAGACCTTCGTTTGTGAAGGTTTTCATTTGTCGTTACAATATGCCATGTAGATATGAAAATATCTCCAATTGTTAGAGTGTTCAATAAAAAAAATTATATGTGGATATAAATACCAAATATTAAATATATTTTATCAAATTTAGAATCATATTCATAGTAAATAGAAATAACGATGTGGAATTTGTTAGTAGTTTCTAGGACCTTTTAAAATCCATATCACCAGTTTTAAAATTAAGGACTCTACTATTGGAAATGGAATTTTATTAAAAATCTTGTTACCTATTTACTAATAGGATATAAGTCGTATTACCTTTTTACCGAATCATTGACATCAAATCAAGATTATTAAAATATCCTTAACCTTTACAAAGACTGATCTTTAAATAGAATTATAGAAGCGAAGAAGAAAAAAAAACAAATAAATAAACACTAAAGACAATTATGTATAAAGATGAATAGTTTTTTTATTTAAAATATTTAATGTCCTATCCTCGATGGTAATGTTAATACAGTAAATATCATGTCTTCAATCAATGGTATCTTTAGTGTTCTCCGCAGTAATAAAGATTAACACCAAAAAGGAACAAGAATTACATAAAGCTTTTTTTTACAGGCTAAAAATTCTAAAAAAATACAAAAATACAAAAATAAAAAAATAAAAAAATGTATCATGTTGTGACCTCAACAAGGTGAAGAATATATATAATGGCTAAGATGAAATGCAATCCTGATTGTTTATTTGAATCCTATCTAATCAAATAAGATGAGAGGCTCCCATAGCTCCTCTACACGATGTGTGTGGATCCCTTAAATAGCTCTAAACTCCCACGCCACGCGCGCGTAGGTGAAGTGAGTCAAGGTTGCACCTTAGCTTATATTCTTTTCTTTTTTTATATAGATAAAATAGAAAAAACAAACTTACATTACAATATTCTGGAGGTATCCTTCATTGTCGCTAACATATTGCGATAGAGGGATGTCCATCCGATCAAAAGAACCATTCAAATGAATACAAAGGTCTTTTAAGTCTACTGCCTTCCCAACAAGTGAAATCTGGTAGGTCACTACCAATTACAGCAAGGTTAACAGCTATGTAGTTTATGTTTCTAGGGATGTTACTAAGACTATTAATTATAAAATGTTTCTTGTGAGAATCTGCCCAGTTGTGGGTGTTGACAATATTTGTGTATCTTCCTTTGATAGCTTCAGCATGTAGTTCCAATAACAACTTCAGCGCATGGTGAGAGTCCGATTCAAAGTCCATTTTTGCTCCTAGATTAGTTGCCCATTGAAAAGCTTCTCATGCCATCTCCTTCAAACATTGTTGAGGTTCAATACCTGTGTTAGAAAAGCTTCTTGCTCCTCTGCAATTTCCAGCCGCATCTGATAGGATTAGGCCTATCCCGATTTTACCTGAAAACGAATTGATATAGCAAGCACAGTTTAATTTCAGAACTAGGAAATCTGGCTTTATCCAGTCCATTCTGAATTCTATAACTCTTCTTCGAGCTTGTTCAAAGTTGTAGTCCACATGATGATCATTGTTGTTCCCTGGATCTTTAATAGCCAAATACTCATTAATGTGACTAACAATTTTCTTTGTTGCTTTCTTTGCACACTATGATTTTCTCAAAAGTGTTTGAGCACCTGGCTTTCCACACATACCATAGCACTGTGGCATATAATTCAGCCACCTTATATTAGTTCTGTTCTTCCATTTCTGTTGAAGAAGACTGGTTAACCATTCATGGAAATCAGAGTTATTCTCATACACATAGTAAGGATCAAAACCAAGTTCTCTCCAAACAGTTTGGATGAAATTGCAATGTACGAACATATGTGAGTGAGATTTTCATTAGAAGTATTACAAGTTTTACATATTGGATCTATATAATGTAAAATCCTAGCAACTCTTTCTCCTGTTAGAAGGATAGAGTGTGCTGCTTTCCACATAAACATTTTCATGGAAGAGGATGTATCCAGCTTCCATATAGCTTTCCAATTTGGAAGACTTCCTGCATTATCAATGTTTTGGTTAGCTAGCCTATCATATAAAGAGTTGACAGAGTACTCTCCAGAAGAGGTTAAAGGCCACATGACATTGTCCTCATTTCCAGTTATTTTGATATTTTTTATCTTGTTCACAATGTAAGGTTCAAAGCACTTTTCCAGTAAGGTGGTATTCCAATGTCTACCCCCCTTAATGAGATATGTTGACAGGACAGGTTACCATTTGTATCAGGGGAAGGTTGTGTTTGGGGATCCAATTATCCATCCAAATATTTATGCTTCTCCCATTCCCTATTTGCCAAAAACCCAATTGTTGGATGTTGGAGATGCCAGATATAATCCCTTTCCATATCCAAGAGTCGGTTTGTTTAGCTTTAGTAGAAATGTACATGATATCAGTGTTGTTAAAATATTTAGCCTCAACTTTAGATTTGTTACTAAAAGGGGGACACCCAAATACTTGTCATTTAAGGATATTTGTTTAACACCAAGAATGTTGGTGATAACAACCTGGGTATCAGGAGAAGTATTCTTGTCAAAGAAAACCCCTGATTTAGCAAAATTTATGAGTTGACCAGAGCACTCACTAAAATTGTTAAATATAGAGAGAAGATTTTCAGCTTCCTTTTTGTCGGCTTTGCAGAAAACTAAGCAGTCATCTGCAAACAGCAAGTGACTAACAGACGGCGCATTTGGCACTACCTTAATGCCACTAATTTTTCCTTGTGTTTCAGCTTGCATCAAGGTTCTAGATAATGCTTCCATACAAAGGATGAAAAGATAAGGAGATAGAGGGTCTCCTTGTCTTAATCCTCTGGATGGGACATAGTAATTGCAGGGAACCCCATTCAGAAAAATTGCCATAGATGTTGAATTAATGCATTATTGAACCAGGTTACACCAAGTAGTAGAGAAACCCTTTTTTAGCATTATTTCCTCTAGAAACTTCCACTCAACTCTATCAAACGCTTTTGACATGTCTATTTTAAGACTCATCCATCCTTGTTTGCCTTTTTTATTTCTCATAGTATGAATAGCTTCATGAGCCACCATGATATTATCATTTATCTGCCTTCCAGGGATGAAGGCAGATTGGTAAGGAGAAATTATCTTGTGAAGTAATGGCTTCATCCTGTTGGTTATGATTTTAGCTACAACTTTATATGTAGTGTTACATAAAGAAATTGGTCTAAAATCTACAGGACTCAAAGGGATATCAACTTTAGGAATAAGAGAGACAAAGGTAGTGTTCATCTCTTTGAGCATATGCCCATGTCTGAAAAACGTTTGAACCATGTGTATAAAATCAGTACTTATTATATCCCAGTTTGATTGAAAAAAATTCGGAGGAAACCCATTAGGGCCAGGGGACTTATTTCCTTCCATATTAAAGATGGTGTTTTTTATCTCCAAGCTATCAGGAATAGAGAGCAAGAGAGCATTATCGCTGTCAGAAATGACCTGAGGTATTAGACTTATCACCTCAGGTTGAATAGTCGGATTGCAAGTAGTGAATATGGTCTAAAGTGATCAGTGAAGCATTTAGCAATTGCTTCTCTTTCATTTAGCCATACACCATTGTTATCCTGGACGGTATCCACTGTATTTCTTCTATATCTTTTTCTAGCAAAATTGTGGAAGTAATGGGTGTTTCCATCACCAAGAGCTATGTATTGCTCCCTACTTTTGGTTTTCCAAAAGTCTTCCTCAATGCTTTGCCAATTCCTTAGAATTTGCTTCAGAGAATTCAGTTTAGGGATAGACTTATTTAGATTAGCAGCTTCAATAGCTATTTCATCCTTTACTTTAGCAATATTAGATTTTATTTCTCCAAAAGTAACCTTGTTCCATTTTTTAAGAGAATATTTGATATTGGTCAGTTTTCTGGCCACACAGTAGCTTGGAGAGCCATTCTGGCCATTGTTCCAAATGTCTCTGATTAGTTTTTTACATTCAGGATGGTGCATCCACCCCCAAAGTATTTAAAAGGGTAGGCTCCATCATTTCTCTTAGTGTTGGTTTGAAGACTAATAGGGCTATGGTCAGAGGCAATGGCTGGATAATGTATTACATTACTCCTTGGAAAGAGTGAAATCCACTCCTCATTTGCCAGAATTTTAGCTTCCACCAATTGAGGACCAGTTCTCTGGTTACACCAGGTATAGGGGTAACTGGAGAAATTCAAATCTATTAGACTACATTCATGAATTATGGAGTTGAAAGTGTTAGCTTCAGCTCTGTTAAAATTCCTGCAGCCTTTTTTTTCATTCTGGTTCAGAGTAACATTCATATCCCCTATTATCAACCACGGCATAGTTATACTAGAGGCTAAGGATTTTATCATGCTCCAAGAACTAACTTTAGCCTTAATGTTCCTAAAGGGGCAACCATAGAAACTGGTCACCAAGAAATACTGACCATTACAATAATTCTTAATTGTAGCATTAATTTGATTAGGTTTGTAGCTGTTGATGTGAACATTTAAGTTAGATTTCCAGATCATAGCCATACCTCCAGCTAATCCTATAGGACAAGCCAATAATGGTGAACATTAGCATTTCTAAGAATATCTATCATGTTATTGTTCTTTTGTTTAGTTTCTAAAATGCAAATAATGTCAGGGTTTTCCTTATCAAGTAGGTCTCTCAAGTGCCTTTGAGTATCTTTCTGTCCTAGGCCTTGACAATTCCAGCTTAATATGGATAAGAATTCCCAGAAGTAAGACACTTCAGGGTAGGAGAAGAACAGAATGGAATAAGAAAAACCAAAATGATTTTTAGGACCCATGCTTACATAATTATCTGAGAAAAATTGCAGGCCAATAGAAAGAACAAATTGCAGGGAAGAGATTAGAGAATTTGGCACCTTAATTTTTTTTTGCATCTCTAGCAGATTCTCCTCCCAAACCATTAGTGGATTTGCTCCGGTGTCCAGCTCTTGAGAGAGAGGGGTTAACGCCTTCTTAAAAAGAATTTGATGAGATCATTAGGGGAGGAAGACCTGCCATAAGCTTGACAAAAATATTAGTTCTCCAATGTTTACAAAATCTTTGTGTTTCTTGGCCGCTAAAGCAATAACTATAATTCCCTCTGATGAAAGGAGAGTGACTGTTATTGATTTGAAGCAACACTGAATCAAACCTAAACTTCTTCTGAACTAGAGTAAATACTGGCTTTGAAGTTCTTCAATAGCTTTTAAAATTTTAGGCGAATTTGATGGATCCCAACTAATTAATTATGTTTGGTAAACCCAATCGAGGATCTTATCTACATCTAAAGAGCGAGTAACAGAATTGCTGAAAGAAAGCATTGAACTAGAGATCACCTTTAGAAAGAACCAAAAGAGATAAAAGGAGATTAATAGAAAGCAAAGACGCAAGAACTAGAAAAGGGGGGGTTAAATTAGAAGCCCTAAAAGCCACCCTGCAAAAAGAAGGGTTAGTGCAGACAAAGAGAAACAAACCCAAAAATGATAAACAAAGAGCCTCCAAAAGGTAGCTAAGAATGAAATCCCTAAAAATTAAACAGGTCCAATATCAGGGAGAGCATATTAGGAGCCGACTAATGAAGAAACGCCTCTGAAGACTCTGAAACTTGGAACAAGGAAAATAGGGAAACTGTCTTCGAGCAAGCAACTAATGTCTTCAAAAATTGAAATTTGGTGTCTTTGATGTCTTTGGTAAC
This sequence comes from Papaver californicum, assembly GCA_023531435.1. Classification (NCBI taxonomy): domain Eukaryota; kingdom Viridiplantae; phylum Streptophyta; class Magnoliopsida; order Ranunculales; family Papaveraceae; genus Papaver; species Papaver californicum. Next base: position 7,116,242 of record JAJJMC010012048.1, on the reverse strand, counting down.
TTTGGTGTCTCCAAAATTAAGGTTTTAATCTGAGTCTTTGGTGTCTTGCAGTGGCTAAGATTGTGTTTCCATAACAAGGGACCAGAAGAGAAGAACGAAATGACAAAGCTTAATTGGAAATCTGAAGATTTTATTTCCCGATGAAGATTCCGATAAGATCCAGGCTGTTACTAGCCGTTACCGGCTTGTACTGGTAACAAAACGGCTAGAATTCAGTCAATCATGGGGTTTCGGAGAAGAGAGGGGAGAGAGAGGTAATGCGCTCTGTTCCGGCTAGGGGTGTACAGAAAACCGAAAAATCGGGTAAATCGAACCGAACCAAACCGTACTAAAATACCGAACCGAACCGAACCGAAAATTTAATGATAATCAACGGTTATAGATTTAAGAAAACCAATTGATCCCGGTTCAGTTTTGGTCCACCCGTAAACCGAACCAAACCGATTCGATTTAAACCGATTATTAACTACCGTAGGATCTGAGTAAAACCTACCAAACCGATGGTTATGATGATATGGTTTCCACAATTTCTTCAAACTATTCTTCTATTTCGTCTTACAACCAAAGAAGAAATCGAACTTCCTTCTATTTCATCATCAATAGAATATCGAAGAAGAGTACAACATAAATCAATATGAAGAGGTTTTGGTTTGAAGCAATTCTTCCACTAGGATTTATCAGTGGATTACTTTGTGTTATGGGTGATTCTCAGTATTACATCTACAAATGGCAGGGTAAGAAACACAAAATAAAAAGCTTAATTTTCTTTGATTTTGTTCTTCTGACTGTGACTGTTATACTTATATTTCATTGATTTTGTTAATTTTGCAGCACAAGCAAATCGGTAATCATTTGTGGGATGTGGCTACGGAGAGAAGGGATAAGAAGCTGGTCGAGAAATTGTATGTTGAGCAGAACTAGGTCAGATTTGATTTTGCTTAATGCCAGATTCATTGACAGTGTTTGCAAAATTTGATTTTGTATTGATGGATTTTGATATTTATAATTATGTATGTAGATTGCTTTGGCCATGATTTTGTCATGGTTACAACTTTTCACCATTTCACACTTCATCTGATTTATTACTGATGTTATTACATTATTATGCAGCATATTATAACAAACACAAAAGAGAAATGTACTGATGAAATAGATATTGAATTTGAGGGTTTTGATTGAGCTACAAATAGATATTCAAATTGTAAGGATTTCAATATCTGCTCAAGATTGGTTGATTCATACAAAAGTTTACCCAATCCAACATTAATTCACTGGTTTGTATTTCTTTCCATCTGTTTAGGTTTTGAACAACACATTTTAGAGTTTCCATCTTCTTCATAGAATCCGTAAGTAACAAATAGTACTTTTACAATCATTCTACCGGTTTATTGAAGTTGTCACTTGTTCTTTGTAGAGTGAACTCAGCTCAGATTTAGTGGTACATGTGATGATCAGAAGCAAAGTTAAATTTTAAGGGGGTTTTCAGATTCAGACTTCAAGAGCTACTCATTGGTCATTTTTACTTTTCAATGTTTTAATTGTTAAAACCAATTAAATTGTTATAGTTTATGACCTGTGCATTTCGTCCAATTGAAATAGTGATTGATGTTTGTTTTTGGTTATCAAATGAAAGGAGGTTTATCCATGTGTTTTTCTGCTAGTTACAAATGGTTGTAATTTCCATCTCCATGTGCTGCCTTCATTGACATTGTTACAATAAGATCAAAGTTTTGCAGCATATTAGTGCTTCTGTTGAGTATTTACTTATTGATTGCTATAAGTTAACAACTTGACAGTATAGCTATAACTTGATGCTTCGTGTTTGCTGTTTATTGTTTTCTGACTTTTTTCTACACGAAGATTGGCTTCAACACGACCATCCCTATATCGCAGTAGCTTCAGACAATGATTGTCCTGCTTTTTTGCAGTTAACCGGAACCCAGCTTGGTTTAGGTTCAAATCTTACTAGTCCTACCTGATTGGAACATGGTTGGAAATTCATGTGTGAACTTTTGCTTTGATTGTTGTAGAGCATTCACATCCTTGAAGAAGAAGAAGAAGAAGAAGAAGAAGAAGAAAAGAAGAAGAAGAAGAAGAAGAAGAAGAAGAAGAGGATGATGGTTGTTGGCCAGTCGATCCTAAACTTTTGTTACCACACCTGAAGTCAATCAAATTCAAAAAAATTGAGGGGGACCAATGGAGATAAATGTGATTAAAACTCTTTCTGAAGTATGCTAGATTTCTTGAGAATGTAACCATTGTAGCTTCTCCATTATCCATAAGAGGTAGTACAAATTAGCACATTATCCAGAGGAGGTAGTGCAAAATCCCCCTATAACTTATATACTTGGGAAGCCCTACTTTAAGCATTGTGGATAAAGGTTTTACTTTTATGTTTCAACTTAACACAATTTCTATTTACTTGGAGATGGGCTTGTATGTCCATCTCAAGCCCATTTCCCCTCAAAAAAAAAATTCTTTCCCGAAAGAGAAATAATATATTAAAGGAAAAAAAAAACATTTACAGAGTTGGTCGAACTACCATCACATAATCAAAAGCGGAAGACTATTACGCTTAAACAATATCCTCTTACTAAAAAATAATTTGATAAATAAATAAGTCTTTGAATTATCCTTTTTAAAATATCAAAGACATAAGTTTTGCTTCACTGCAATACCATGTCTCCAACCGACTTGATCTTTCCTCCATTTGCTTTAATGGTTCTTTCTTTCTATACTTCCCATATGATAGCATAAGAAAGTTGGTCGGTTGTCAGCCAAGCAAAATTAATTCAAGTTCTTACTTCACTAATATAGATTAGAGTATAGTAATAAGAACAAGTTCGTTCCCACAGAGAGGCAGGTGATTGTTAATTACTTTTGATTACTTATGTAAACAGGGGGGTTTTGGTTGTGATTATAACTAAATTATACTAAAACAAATAGATTAAAACGAATATCAGAGATAAAGAACACTGGTTAGAGAGTTCATCTTCCATCTTCCAACATGTTATCAACTAAATCATACTCAACATTCATGCACTCTCAATATCAATAACCCTAAAGCATCCTATCGCAGGCTTACTCCGGCAAAACTCATATTATCATCAAAGGCGCAAGAGCCACTCTTTGAATCTTTTCCAACGAGTAACTTGGCGCAAGAGCCACTAAAGTTTAACCCAACGAAAGCAATGATCTTTGTGAGTTGAGGTTATTCTAAACAATCCGGCGCAAGATCCACACAGATTTAACCTAGGTCACGCTTCTACACATAATTTCATGGTAATATCCCGTCATTAACAATTATGTTATGCTACTTGTTACAAGGATCTTTCGACAATTCCGGATCTCAAACCCTAGTTTAGCTATAGATGTCAATGCATGCTCATTTAATTCGCGACTTAAACAAACAAGCAATCCATCATACAAGGCGTTATAAACGGTAGAACATAAGCGATATTGAAGAGATTATGGACATATGAGAATGAATACTTCAATTAATAAACATTTTCCCAACTTAGGACTACATTTCTAACCAATAAGAAATGTTTAGTTCATCATGGGTTTCTCAAAATCCATGGAAAATAATTAAGAAAACAAGTAAAGCAAACCCTAGAAATCGTGATGTTCAATCACAACTCCAAGCCCTAGCTTCTTGTTCTCTTTGTGTTTTCAAGTGTCAAAAGGTATCTTCTTGTGTTGCGGAAGTCTTCTTATATAGTTTTCATCATATCTAGGTGTTAGAATCCTAATGGGACCATGATACTTTGATTTAGAAGTCAAAAACGTGTCTTAGAAGTGGCTCTCGGCGAGTCATAATCGATAGTCACGACACCCTCCTTATCTACCGATTGTAAGATCTCAAAATATGACTTTCCTGTGTCCAAAACTTGCCATAATCGGTAAACTCGATTTCCGTGTTACCTACCTATTTTTGGAGCTCAAAAACGAAGTTTTTATGTACAGAAACTTCCTATAATCGGTAAATAACTTTTCCTTGTTATCTCCCGATTATGATGCTGAGTGTTTCACTATTTTCTTTCGGCTGTTTTTGCTTATAACTTCCTCATACGAACTCCGAATGACCTCATTCTTTTTGTGTTGGCTTCGTCTTCTCGTTCTATTAAAATTGGTATTAAGAACTCCTGGATTTGAATGAGTTTAATTTGGTATTTGGTCCTTCTCCATTGACAGAACTTAACTTCCTTGTTCATTTCGTGTCGTAATGAACTCCTTTCTTCTTCTTTAGTTGAATACACTTCAAAACTCCTAAGAAACTCATAAACAAACAAAATAAAAACATAATGATATGAAAACTAACAAGAAATCAATGAATTAGAGTATCCAAATAATACACCTATCAAATTCCCCCACACTTGCCTTTTGCTAGTCCTCGAGCAAGCTACAAATCTAAACTAACCTAAACTACAACAACTCCATTTCGTTGAGGATACGATTACACTTAGCATTTGTAACAAGCCTTTAAACCCCTAGGTTTCCCTAGTGGACGAGTTATAGTCTCGTGAGGGTTTACAAGAGGTATGCCCACAAAACCTAAGTTCTAACTTTCAAATATCCAGAGCACCTGCATCCAAAGAGCTACGGAGACATAAGGTTTCTGCACACTAACAATAAGAAGTTAGAAGTATAAAGAACATTATTCTCATGCTTAACCCTTGAGTTAGGAGAAAACCACCACATGAAAGAATCCAGGTTCGAGAGCGACCGAATGTTTCTGCCTTACCAACAAGATTTTATGAATTTGACACTCAAAAGACGCACTTTATGGTTCTCACATATGTGCAGGCAAGAGTGAAGATAAAAATGCTGCACACATTGAATGGTAAGAAGGAAAGGTAACCTTCCTAATCATATGAAGATGTTATCCCAAAGAACGTGGGATGAAGAAAAAAACCCTTTTTGTTTTTCTAGTGACCTCTAATAAAGGAAATCAACCACTATGCGAGGATGGGAATGCTTACTTACATTCTCACCCGATCGGCAATCAACAACACTCTCACAGTATCCAATAGAAACGTCTTCGGTCTTCAACTGTTGATGATGAACTCTTGAACTTCGTAGAACCTTGACAAGTTGTAACTTTTTCTTCAATTTCTTGTTGTTTGAATTTTTTTTATAGATTTCTTCTTCCCCATCGACCTTATTGATTGAATACGAAAAACAAATATATACTAAAGTAATGATAAACATTTTTTTTTATGAATTCAAAATATAAACTGAAAAATAAATAAAATGATGAAACTACTATGGTTGTGGGATAACGACTTTACCACTTGATTCTTCACAACTTGTATTTCCTTGATATCATGAACTTCACTAACTCACATCTTTTGATTTCTTTCGCTTTTGTACATAAGTCTTCAACATGTATACATAATTCTGCTAATTGTATTGTTGCTTTACTTGAATATGAAATTTGCTCTTTCTTGAACGGTTGCTTGTAAACCTTGACTGTCTTCAACTTTCCTTTAAATTTTTGATATTCCGCTTGTTGATGATGATATGTTTCTATGGACCTGTTGTTGTCGAGAGAATGGTGCTAACTGCAAACAAGACTACAAGATAGAGTTAGCAATTCTCATGGAACCCTCATGATTGACAGAATTAGCACTCAAAAGATCAAAGAGTAGTATTGAAATTGGTGTGAGGTTAGGTAGCTCATCATTCTACCCAGAATTTGCGCAGATGAAACACTCTAAAAGGAAAATTGAAGGTTTGGTGCCTCACTCATGGGTATTGAATGATCAACTCTTTTAATACTGTATTCTTTACCAGCGGTTTAAGTCCATTTTTGTCAGCTCTAGCCTCTCAACAACTAAGCACTCTGAATATAGTTCTCTAATACTTCTAAGTTCAGTTATTTCGGTTAGAACTCCGTATGTAAACCTAGCTAGAAATATACTAAGTGACTCTAAAATCTCTAAAAGTTGAAGGTTTTCATGCAAATATGTACAAAAGTTTTAAAATTCTACTTACAAAAGCAAATACTGAAAACTCTATATGCTTAATTACTCCCCCACACTTAAACTTTACATTATCCTCAATGTAAAATCAAGATGGGAAATCCTAACATGATATGCAAAACTAATAAAAATCAAAATATAAAGATAGAAATACAAAACCAATGGGTTGCCTCCCATTTAGCGCTTAGTTTAACGTCTTGAGCCCGACTTGGCATTCTTTGCTACTCCTCCAAAGGGAGTGCATCTACTAATTTGATCTCAACCATCTCAGGTTTAAACGGTTCATAATAGGGCTTCAAACGATGCCCATTCACTCTAAGCTCCTTCCCTGTTAACAAGCTACGAATTTCCACTGCACCATGAGTAAAAACGTTAGACACAACAAAGGGTCCTATCCAACGAGATTTCAATTTTCCAGGAAATAAATGAAGGCGAGAATTAAACAAGAGAACTTTTTGTCCAACAATAAACTGTTTTCTAGAAATCCTACTATCATGAAAAACCTTTGTTTTCTCTTTGTAGATTCGTGAAATTTCATATGCATCATTACTAATCTCTTCTAGTTCACTCAGTTGAAGCTTCTTTTGTTTACCAGCCCCATCCATCTCCATGTTGCATTGTTGAATAACCCAAAAAGCCTTATGCTCGATTTCAACAGGAAGATGACAAGGTTTACCATGCACAAGTCTATATGGGGACATCCCAATAGGAGTCTTATATGTTGTTCAGTATGCCCATAATGCATCATTGAGATGTAAACTCCAATCCTTCCTTGATGGATTCACTGTTTTCTCTAGGATGGACTTCACCTCTTGATTAGAGACTTCTGATTGCTCGTTTGTTTGTGGATGATATATTGTAGCAATCTTATGAGATATGTTATACTTTTTCAACAAACTTTGTAAGAACTTGTTTCAAAAGTGTGATCCCCCTTCGCTGATTATGGCTCTTCGAGTTCCAAACCTTGCAAAAATATGTTCTTTAAAAAAATCTGTAACCACTTTAGAATCATTAGTAGATGTGGCTTTAGCTTCCACCTATTTTAAGACATAATCAACAGCGAGTAAGATTTAAAATTTACCAAAATAATTAACAAAAGGACCCATAAAATCAATGCCCCATACATCAAAAATTTCAACGAAGAGAATAAAATTCTGTGGCATTTGACTTCGAGCACCTAGATTGCCCGTTCTTTGACATCCATCACAAGTTATACAAAATACATACGCATCTTTAAATAAAGTGGGCCAATAGAACCCACTATCAAGTACCTTCAAAGCAGTTCTCTTTGCCCCAAAGTTTCCTCCACAAGCGTATGAATGGCAGAAAGACAGATAGAGTTGTATTCAGATTCGGGTATGCACCTTCGCATAATTTGGTATAAACAATGTTTCCACAGGTATGGATCATCCTATATATATTGATTCGCTATCTTTTTAAGTTTGTCCCTCTCAGCACGAGACAGATTTTTTGGGATTTGTTTAGACACTAGATAATTCACAATATCCGCATACCATGGTTCTGAAACTGCAATTAAGAAGAGTTGCTCATCTGGAAAGCTTTCACATAAAGGGATAGCTTCTTCGTCTACAGTAAGACGACTCAAGTGATCCACAACGATATTCTCAATTCATTTCTTGTCTTTAATTTCGATATCAAACTCTTATAGGAGTAGTATCCATCGAATGAGCCTTGGTTTCGCCTCCTTCTTTGTAAGTAAGTACCTAAGTGCTGCATGATCAGAAAACACAACAACTTTCGTACCAAGTAGATAAGAACAAAATTTCTCCAATGCAAAATGATTGCTAACAACTCATTTTCCGTGGTCGTCTAGTTTTGTTGAGCCCCATTCAACGTTCTGGAAGCATAATAAATGGCATAAGGTAGTTTCCCAGTATGCTGGCCTAAAACTGCACCGATCGCATAGTCACTGGCATCACATATTAGCTCAAATGGCTTGCTCCAATCCGGTGGTTTAATTATGGGGGTTGCTATCAATAGTTCTTTCAAACGATTGAATGCCGCCAAACACTTCTCATCAAAGTTAAAAACCACGTCCTTTTGTAACAAATGGCATAATGGTGATGCAACCTTGGAAAAATCTTTGCTAAACCGGCGATAAAACCCGGCATGACCAAGAAAAGCACGAATCTCCCTCACTGTAGTGGGAGGGGTAAGAGCACGAATAAGATCAATCTTAGCTTTATCAACTTCCAAGCCTTTAAAAGATATAATATGGCCTAAAACAATGCCATGAGTTACCATAAAATGGCACTTCTCCCAATTTAGCACAAGATTAGTTTCAACATATCGTTTAAGAATCAATGTAAGGTTATCCAAGCACAAGTCAAATGAATCACCATACACACTGAAATCATCCATAAAAACTTCGATAATGTTTTCAACGTAATCTGAAAAGATACTTACCATACACCTTTGGAAGGTAGCGGGTGCATTATACAAACCAAAAGGCATCCTTATGTATGCAAATGTTCCAAAAGGACAAGTAAAAGTGGTCTTCTCTTGATCCTCAGGTGCTATAGCAATCTGATTGTAACCTGAATAACCATCCAGAAAACAATAATACGAGTGTCCTGACAATCTTTCCAACATTTGATCGATAAAAGGTAAAGAAAAGTGATCTTTTCTAGTGGTTGCATTAAGCTTTCAATAATCAATATAAACTCTCCAACTGGTTTGCACCGAGTTGGGACAAGTTCATTATCTTTATCCTGTACTACTGTAACGCATGACTTCTTTGGTACAACTTGTACCGGGCTCACCCACTTGCTATCAAAAATGGGGTAGATAACTCCCACATCTTATAACTTAAGTATCTATTTCTTCACTACTTCCATCATTGGAGGATTCAAACGAGGTTGAGCTTCTCTTGTAGGCTTTGTTCCCTCCTCAAGTAGTATTTTATTCATACACGTAGAAGGGCTTATTCCCTTGATATCATCAATTGTCCATCCTATAGCCGTTTTATACTCATTCAACACCCGAAGAAGTCTTTGTTCCTGCAATTCAGTTAGTTCTTTAGAAACTATTATCGACAACTCCTCATTATCACCCAAATACATGTATTAGGTGATCAGGAAGAAGCTTAAGTTCTAGTTTAGGAGCCTGCAAGACAGATGGCAATAATTTTTCATTAGTGCATGGTAAAGAGATAAACAAAATATCATGAGTTTGTGGGCATTGTTGCAACAAATTGAGTTTACCAATAGCTTCCTCAAATTCATCCCCTAATTTAAGCTCGGTTCTTGGATCCGTAAGATATTTAAAACCCACACTCCTCGTGATAATAGTCTCCAATGGATCATTACTCCCCAAATTAAACATCTGTTGAGATAAAGAGTCTATAACATTAATGGAGAAACAAGAATGGATATCACTAGGATATCGCATCGCCTCATAAATGTTGAAACATATTATTTCTCCATCAAATTCCATTGTCAATGTCCCACTATAGACATCAATTTTAGTTCTCGCCGTTCGCATGAATGGACGTCCCAGTAGCAACGGTATAGACGGATCAGTTGATCCATCTGTTATCTCCAGTACGCAGAAATCTGCTAGACAGACTAGTTGATTATCCCGCACAAACACATCTTCAACAATACCTATAGGGTATACATTAGAACAGTCAGCTAATTGTAAAACAATTCCAGTTTCTTTCAAAGGTCCTAAATTAAGAGATTCATATATAGATGCAGGCATAACATTTATTGATGCTCCTAAATCAAGCATAACCTTATTAAACGTTGTGTTAATAATAGCAATAGGAATATCAAAACTACCGGGATCCTAACATTTGAATGGAAGTTTCTTTTACAAGATATCCGAAGCATTCTCCCCCACTCTCATTACCTCATTACCGGTTAATTTTTGTTTATTTGTGCACAAGTCCTTCAGCATTCTTGCATATTTGGGGACTTGTTTAATCGCATCTATGGGTGGAATATTCACATGAATCTTCTTGAAAATGTCTAAGATATCCTTATCTTGTTCCGCCTTTTTCGAGTTAGCAAACCTGCGAGGAAAAGGTAAAGGAGGAACATAAGTAGAAACAGGAGGTGTAGAGTTTTCTTTAGGTACCTCATCGGTTTGGGAAGAGTCAGTAATCTCTTTCTCCAAAACTGGCCCCTTAGGGTCTTTGTTTTTCTCAGCTTTCTCTGGTTGCACAGTTTGTGTACCACTTCTCAATGTCACGACGTTGACATTTTCTCTTGGATTGATAGGTTGAGAAGGTAGTTTCCCACTATTCTGTGCCTTCAGATGATTAATCTCAGTTGCCATAGTGCCCATTTGCGTTTTTAATTCTCTGATTGCATTATCAGTTGTCTGCTGATTTTTCTACATCAACGTCGTCATATTCTTCATCATGGAGAGCATCTCCGATGATTCTGAGTTTTGAGCTTGTTGTGGAGGTTACACTTGTTGTTGTAACCCATTTGGATGATTGAAAACCGGCCTCGGAGCTAAAACTTGCTTGTTCGCATAATTGAAATTTGGATGATCTCTCCACCCTGGATTATAAGTGTTGGAATAAGGATTATACCATTGTCTCTGCTGATTTGGGAAAACTGCATTCACCTGTTCGGCCTTTTCTTCATAAGAGGGGACGATCACTGCTGCCATTTGTTGCATCATCTTTTCCATATTACCAATTATATGCTCTAAATGCGGTGAAGAAGTAACCTCATTAACCCTCCCGACGAGTGGTTCTGACCCACGAGTTGAGAATTTGCTGTCATGTTCTCAATTAACTCTCTAGCTTGAGCTACTGTTTTGTTCACTAATGCACCACCACGTCGAGAAGATTTCTTCCACTTGCTTGAAGACCCTCATATAAGTACTAGATGATCAATAAATCACTGAATTGATGATATGGGCATCTAGCCACCAATCTCTTGTAACGTTCCCAACAATCATACAATGTCTCTCCTGCCATTTTCTTAATGCCACAATCTCTTTACGAATCTGAGTCGCCTTTGATGCAGGAAAGTATTTCTCTAAAAAGAGTTTCTTCAGACCATTCTAAGTTGTGACACTACCAGAAGGTAAATAGTATAACCATTCCTTAGCAGTATCCATCATAGAGAATGGAAAAGCTCGTAACATGACTCCATCAGCATCAGTCTCTGCTGGTAGCATGGCCATGACTATTTATGGAAATCCATCAAATGTTTATTTGGATCTTCATTAGTCATTCTATGAAACTTTCGGAGTTCTCGAATCAACGCTGGCTTGATCTCGAATGTAGATGTCGTCTGAATACACCAATGTTGCGTATCTAACTTGTGAGAAGCTAAGTTTTTGAGTGTACGATTTGTATCACCCATTGTTTCTTGTTCTTCCTCTACGTCTAAATCTGCGAATTCACTTGACGATATACTTGGAGGGAGTGGAGTGTTCACTGCTCGAACGAAATCTTTTAGTAAAGTGCCTGATCGAAGTCGTATACCCATGGGACTTGGTCTACCCTCTCTAAGCATTCACGAAAGAAATAGTTACTGAAAAAAATTTCTTAATTCTTAGAACTAAGTTAAAAACTAGAAATAAGAAATCAAAAACAAAATAACAATCCGCTATACCTCCCCGGCAGCGGCGCCAAAATTTGGTCGGTTGTCAGCCAAACAAAATTAATTCAAGTTCTTACTTCACTAATATAGATTAGAATATAGTAATAAGAACAAGTCCGTTCCCACAGAGAGGCATATTATTGTTAATTACTTTCGATTACTTATATAAACAGGGGGGTTTAGGTTTTGATTATAACTAAATTATACTAAAACAAATAGATTAAAACGAATATCAAAAATAAAGAACACTGGTTAGAGAGTTCATCTTCCATCTTCCAACATGTTATCAACTAAATCATACTCTACATTCATGCACTCTCAATATCAATAACCCTAAATCATCCTATCGCAGGCTTACTCCGGCAAAACTCCTATTATCATCAAAGGCGCAAGAGTCACTCTTTGAATCCTTTCGAATGAGTAACTTGGCGCAAGAGCCACTCAAGTTTAACCCAATGAAAGCAATGGTCTTTCTGAGTTGAGGTTATTATAAGCAATCCGGTGCAAGAGCCACGCAGATTTAACCTAGGTCACGCTTCTACACATAATTGCATGGTAACATCCCGTCATTAACAACTATGTTATGCTACTTGTAACAAGGATCTTTCGACAATTCCGGATCTCAAACCCTAGTTTAGCTAGATGTCAATGCATGCTCATCTAATTCGTGACTTAAAAAAACAAGCAATCCGTCATACAAGGCGTTATAAACGGTAGACATAAGCGATATTGAAGAGATTATGGACATATGAGAATGAATACTTCAATTAATAAACATTTTTCCAACTTAGGACTACAACCCTAACCAATAAGAAATGTTTAGTTCATCATGGGTTTCTCAAAATCCATGGAAAATAATTAAGAAAACAAGTAAAGAAAACCCTAGAAATCGCAACTCCAAGCCCTAGCTTCTTGTTCTCCTTGTGTTTTCAAGTGTCAAAAGGTATCTCCTTGTGTTGTGGAAGTCTTCTTATATAGTTTTTATCATATCTAGGTGTTAGAGTCCTAATGGGACCATGATACTTTGATTTAGAAGTCAAAAACGTGTCTTAGAAGTGGTTCCCATCGAGTCATAATCGGTAGTCACGACAGCCTCCTTATCTACCAATTGTAAGAGCTCAAAATATGACTTTCCTGTGTCCAAAACTTACCATAATCGGTAAACAACTTGCCGTAATCGGTAGACTCGATTTCCGTGCTATCTACCGATTTTTGGAGCTCAAAAACGAAGTTTTTATGTACCCGAAACTGCCTATAATCGGTAAATAACTTTCCCTTGTTATCTCCCAATCATGATGTTGAGTGTTTCACTATTTTCTTTTGGTTGTTTTTCTCATAACTTCCTCATACGAACTCCGAATGATGTCATTATTTTTGCGTTGGATTCATCTTCTCGTTATCTTAAAAATTATATTAAGAACTTCTGGATTTGAATGAGTTGAATTTGGTCTTTGGTCCTTCTCCATTGGCAGAACTTAACTTCCTTGTTCATTTCGTGTCGTAATGAACTCCTTTCTTCTTCTTTGGTTGAATACACTTCAAAAATCCTAACAAACTCATAAAAGAACAAAATAAAAGCATAATGATATGAAAACTAATAAGAAATCAATGATTTAGAGTATCCAAATAATGCAAATAATGCACTTATCAAAAGTGTGGTCCAAATTGTCTTCCTCCTACAACTAATATTACTAACCATCGAAGAATTGATTAAAGTATTAAATTCCCTTGGTATAACCAATTGAAATTTAAAGAATCAGTATAATACCACACAATTCTAACCAAATCACAATGCAAGAACATATAAGATAAAGACTCATATTCCTTATTGTAGATGAAACATATTGTTGACTGAATTCGGACTTCTCTTTGTCGTAACAAGTATTTTGTATGATTGAAATTATACACAAAATACAATATAATAAAACAAACTTCCGATGATTAAACTTGTATTTTATTCATCCCATATCAGTATTAGCTTCTTAATTACCCATTAACTTCCTCATATAGAAATCTAGCAGAGAAATTGCAATCTAAATAATCATTCACATCATGCTGCAATATCACTAACCTTAAATCATGTTGAACTCGAGAAAATCAATTCTTTCAGCTAGGTTGAAAACTCTTCGATACATAATCTCCAATTAGGTTTATAGATGTCAATCTTATTACTCTTCTTTTGTGTACTAAGTTTTAAAAGCTCATAGTACTTCAGTTTCAATTGTCGCTGACCAAGGAAGTGGTCGTTCCTAAATTGAACATCTCTATAACCTTTGTAATAGAGAATCCTCAGTTGAACATATATACCTTGGTATGTCAAGCATGTTATCATATTTTAGATGCCAAAACTATTTCTTCATTTAGCCTACTTAAGTCAGCTTTGGCTTGGGATATATTGGTTGACGAACCTAAGATTTGAGTTTGTGAACATATAGCTCTTAGAGCTCAAATAATAAAGATAATTAGTCACATGAGTTCGCTAACCTAATACGGTGAGTTCACGAACCTACTAAGAAAATTTTTCTATGAGACCTTTTTAACATTTGAGTTCGCGAACCTAGTACAAGAATTTTGTTCTGTGACTTTTTGAGCATTTGAGTTCGTGAACCTAACAAGTTTTGAATACTCATACAACTTTATATGCATTTGAGTTCGGGAACCTACCTATTGAAGTATACGAACCTTCAAAGTAAAAGAGTTATATTTTCTCTCTTGTGTGTTCCGAAGACTCAACCGTGAGTTGATGGACTCAAAAGCTTAATGAGCCAAACCCATAACTTTATATCTTTGGGATCATTCATTCTTCTTTGGATTTTAATGCAAACTTTCTGCACACTTACGAATAACTATTCCTTTGGTTGAAAAGTCTAGTATTTTTCTTGAAAGTTTGAAGTTATCTTTGGTAGTAATTATTTTTATAGAATTCGCTTGAGCTAACAATTATCTACAAATTCAAACCATTGAAAGAACCTCATTTCAAGTCTAGGTCTTTCCAAAAGAAACAATTCTTTGTATCTAAGAATACGACTTTGATTTAGCAATTGAGAATTATCTTGGGTTGCAAGAAATTCATTGGTCACATCCTAAGAAAACCAACCTTGATTTATCACTACAAATTGGAGACACCATCAACACATAAAATTCAATCCTTACACTCTTGTGTAACTTGTTGCAAAGTTGTCCATCAAAGACATAAGGATTTTTGAGATCTACAATTTGACTTTGAAAGACTTCACTTGGGATTCATGAGCACAGGTTCACCTATCTTGAAGAAAGATAGTTTCATAACCTGTATTTGTATATGTGATGCTTATATTTATAGTCTAATCTAAGTTCACTCTCTTCTGATATAAGTTCCTTCAAGAATTACATATAAAATCTATATTTGATAGAAAACTATAAACATGATTGAGTGTAACTCTTATCTATTGGAATCATGTTTATGAGTTTTTCACAATAATATATCTTAAATTAGGATCTAGTTGTAATTTTTGTGTTGATAGAAGATTAGATATCTTATAAGTATTTGAAGAGTATAAACCCCAATATTGGATTTAGATTCGTAAAAATTCAGGGAACCGACTTCTACATCCTTGATCTAGAATCAGAAAGGAAATCACCAGGCTTCTTGTTAGAGGCACGGTTGCACTAGTCTTCACGACGGACTATGGAGCAACTTCTAGGGCTGTAAAGGATATCAGCTAAGGGAATCAAGTGCATAACTTCTTGCGAGAATCAAGAGACGTATGGGCACAACAGCGGCATAGTAGCTTGAAGGGTTTATTCTGTCTTAACTATATTCCATACCAAAAGATTATTTCAACAAGCTGATTCTTGGTAATAGTCAAAGTTCTACTCAAACCAACTATTGGATCGTTACCAAGTAGTGATTAACGTAGAAGTGTATTTACTTTAATTATAAAGCTAAAGTATAATGCGGAAGTAAAGTAAATAACACAACATACACGATTTTGTTAACGAGGATAACTGCTTGGCATAAAAACCTCGGCACCTAGTCCAGTTTTGAACACTCTCATAATTAAGTGTTATACAAAATAATTACCACAACTTCATATATTTAAGACTAATTAAACTACCCTAAGTTACTCAGTTTTTTCGATATCTCTGCACCTGCAACCAATATGACCAACGCACGTGAATCCCAAGAAAGAGTCCATTATCCTGAGTCGTTTTACCATTGTGAAGACTAACCTGCTTCAGTAACCAACTTATTTATTAATCACCCAGAATTAATCTTTAGATAAGTGATACATTAGAAGCAAAGGAACTTCCATTTAATAAATTAAACCCATTTGGTCAAAAGTTCAAACCAAGACAATGATTATCGAAATAATCAATCTTGATGAACAAGCTCTATCCAAGCAACTAGACAATTTGTTCGATCTTCGACAAGTCTGATGTTTATCAAGATAAATTTCTTGTGTAATCCCAGATAATCAAGTTCCAATAAAGTCACACAAAAATCAGAACTAAAAATTCAAGTCTTCAATCTTGAAAAGTAATTGCTGTAAAACAACTTGATTTTATTATTAATCAATTGCATAGAACGAAATCTTTAATATTGACTGATCAATAATTCGACCCTATAGATCCAGAATCACTTAGATTTGTACTAGCCAAATATTCAAAAACCTTGAATGTCCTTATAACATATGAAAAGGACCTAGGAATAAACAAGTTTGATCAATTGAAGATGACTGCACCGTTAGTTCAAACACAAGTAATCAATTAAAAACTAAATAACAATCTAGCCTTCCACCAACGGTAAAACTAGAGGCTTCTTGAACCCAAAAAATATTTTAACAAAAGGCAATGCAAAATGTTTTACCTAATTAGATTGCTCCTATCTCTTTAACAAGTTGGATTTTCCACACTTTTCAGAAGGTGTGTTCTAGGATAAGTTTATAAGAATACAAGACTCATTATTTGTATTGTTATGACCAAGGCTTGATTGGAAATCCATATTTACCAATTTGGAAATTTCTCAAGATATGCAATGATTATATATTTATGAAATTAGAAATAACAAGTAATATCTAACTCATAATATGATAACTAAGATTAGCTAGCACACAACATGGACTTTTATAATATAGCATATTATAGATATGCAAACCTCTGGGAATGGAAATTATATAATTCAATACAAAATATGATATCGAAAAAATCAACATCTTAGGATCTTTCCTTGAGTATCAAAGGTATATACTTGAAAATTAAAAAATTAGAGTTTAGGACATGTTTAAATCATTATGTAAACATTTTAATTAACTTTACATTCTAACTCATATTCATCTCGATATATGAAAAATCTTTGAAGATTAACAGACCAATCAAAAATATAGAAAGAAGTTAGATTCATTCAGGATCAAACCTGGGATTGATCCTTCCCATTAGGATCGATCATGGGATCGGTTCTTCTCCAGGGATCGTAAGTCTACTTCCTTAAATTAAGTTTCCGAAATTGCTACAAACATATTTATTAAGGTTTGGTTTTACACAGAAAATCAACACACTAAATGATAACAAGTTACAAATTAGATCAATATCATAAACACGAAGTTCATCAATAAACTATACTTAAAAAAAATCAATTATATAAAGAGACAAACATGAACAAACTACCAAGTGAAGTGAAGAAGTGAGAAACACGAACCCTAGAAAAAAAAAATCAAAATTCTTAACTTAAATTATTGAGAATGAAAAGGGTTTTACCGATTTAAGCACTGTTTGAAACCCCAATTAGGAATTCGAAGTGGATTTAAAGTTATTAGATTTTTAAAACCTAAAACATGTATTTGAAAAAAAAAACATAATCCACTTCGAACTGAAAAACAATTGAAGTAAAACAGATGGAATTTATCTCATATGTTGGAATTTATTGATGAATCTCTCGATTTTTTTTCGATAGTGTTCTTCATTGACAAAAAAAATTCTTCATGAACATGTAACGTATGTGGCTCCATTTAGGTTTCGAAGTAAATAAAATATTTGAGAAATTGTAAAAATAAAGGGAAAGACTTATACAATAGGGGCAGAATAATCCTTCAGAGTGTTGGGTGGAATATCATTGCCTCTACATACTTAGGCGTTCCCATACACATGAACGGCTTACAGATGTAAATTGTCAGTCGTTGCGAATTGAAACAACTGAAATCAATTACAAAATTTGTAATAACAACGGGCTGTTGCAAAATTTTTGTAACAACTAGGTTTAATTGCAAATTCGCAACGATCTATAAGCCCTTACAAAATTTTGTTGCTAAAACCTGAATTTGGTGTAGAATGGGTAGAGTGTAGATTCAGCAGGCTTAGTTACTGAATATGAGTCTCTCTGACTTGGATAGTTAGATGACTGGGAAATTGAGGGGTTGGCTTAATTTGTGAATGGTGGGTCAGGTCCATCAGTTACATTGGACGGTTCAACGGGTATAAATGTTAGGTTTCGTGGTTCGTGAATAGTAGTTGGTTCTCTCAAAAAGAAGGAATTAGGTCCATCCGGTATGTCAGTTACATCAGGTGGGTCATCTTGTAGTGAAAGCGGAGATCCCTCTAACGATGAGTTATCCGGTCCTGGAACATTAGTTGGTGAGATCCCAGAACTAGAGATCCTAAGACTCTCGATCCGGTAATCCCCGAGCAGAGAGATAGGCAAAAAGTAGGAGACTAGTTCAAAATCTTTGAAATCGTATAGTTAATTCTAATGAATTTGGGAAGGGCGTAGCCGACATTGTAATTGGTGGCATTTCGATTATCAAGTTTGAGTAAAGTTCAAAAGTAAATATCTCAACCCTAAAACTTCAATTGCTTTCACTTTAATTTATGGAATTTTGATTGCTTTCCCAGATAATGTGAAGGCTGTTATCTGGGAATGAAATGCATCTAAGGCAAAATCTAAAAAGAAAATATTTGGATTATGCTTCGTTTCGCAATACAATAGGATATTTGGATTGAAAGAAACAACAGAGTCTTTTCAAAAAAAAAAAACGTCAAGCAACTCATTATGTCTATCAAATGCACAATGTACAAATGAGCTTTGTAAACTAGGTTGTTTGATGGCTTATCTCTATCCAATTTGATCTGTAACTTAGACGATATTGTTCAGCCGGAACCCATCATTCCCATGTACAGATGGGATTTGCACACTAGGTTGTTTTGAGTTTGGTTTTTTTTTCTCTGCTCCCTCTTTTTATAATTGTCACCCCGGTGAGTTTTTATTTTAATAATAATTGTGCTCTTTTACCCCGCGTTTTTGAGGGGGACCCAAAAAGAATTTGGGGCGACTAATAAAAAAAAATAAGGTCCTTAAGAAGTAATATCAGCACACCTTTTATCCATATATTTTCTTTAATGACAAATCTGCCCTTGTTTAACTAATGTTAATGTTGATTAATTAGTTTGTTAATTTTGGTTATAATTAGTGTTAGAAAATTATTTGAGTTTTAGTTTTAGAAAAAAAATAAAGAGTATGTTAGAGAAGAAGAAGAAGTTTGGGAAAACTAGGTTTTACCTAAAATCAATAACAAATATGGATGAGTATGAAGAAGAAGGTAAGAAACATCATGAAGAACATAATATTGAAGGTTCAATGACGTTTAGAGATGGTGATTTGGGATATTTGTTAGATGATCCAAATTTTGGTGTGGAAGAAAACCTAGACAACGATTTAGCGAGAGAAAATGATGAATCACATCAAAATGAAGATAATAATGCATCAAACAATCAAGTATTGTGTTAAGAAGCTCAAAACCCCACTTTGTATGCGTTTGTATGTGATCGTTAACAAAAAAAAAACATTTTTGCATGCATTTAATGCCATGGATGTCCAAGAATCGGTAGATAATGGAGTACCATATCTACCGATTACACGCTACTGTGCCAAAATTATGGTATAATCGGTTGTCTCGTAAAGAATAATTACTACCGATTAAACAAAATCCCCAAATTGAATTTAGTTCGGATTTTGATTTCATAATCGGTAGTTAAGGAATAATTACTATTTATCGATTATAGTTGTCGCCCAAAATAAATTTGTCAAAACTTACAAAATTTCTAACTCTTCATCTTTCACAATCGGTAGTGTGTGAAATTTTTTAATAATCGATTTAGAATCGGTAGTTTGTAAAATCACATATCTACCGATTCTGATCGTAGCCAGAATTGAATTAAACTTAAAAAATTTACACTTTGTAATCGGTAGTTTAAAGATCAAATTTATCTATCGATTCCATTGTAATCGTTTTTTTTTAACAAATTAATCCCCCGATTATACTCATTTTTGTGTACAAAACTTGTCTTGCTATAATCGGTAGTACGAGAACATAATTAACTAACGATTGTTGATAATTGGTAGTACGGGGAAATAATTAAATGCCGATTGTCGTTAATCGGTAGTACAGTAACATAATTATCTACTAATTGTTGTTTTCTAACTTACTGCTATTTTATGTAGATTATTGAATTGGTTAATCATGTTTCATACGAGGGTCCTGATACTTCCCTACACTATGCAAATAATTTGGTATGCTACCTACCCACTCTTGCCTTGTTCTAAGAATGTATATTACATGGTTAGGCTTATGATATTTATTTTGTTATATACGCATTAAGACATTAGGAAGTAAGGCGGAGGCAAAGGAATGGCTTATCAACAAGGAAAAAGAGAAGATATGCGTTGTAGTTCAGAACAATTGCGTGAGAGTTGATCGATTTGAAATGATTTGTGAGAGAGGTGGCGAGCGAAAGAGTCACGTGGGAAAGGATCGTAAATACGTAAAGAAGACAGAGAGGATATACCAAGGTAATTCAAATAAGATTGGATGCCCATTTAAGATTATCTTCCATAATCCCGACGGTAAGAAAGGTAAAGTATGGAAAATATTTAGAGTTGCTAATGGTCGTCACAACCACGAAGATCCGGAAAGTCTTGTTGGGAACATAATGGTTGCCAAGCTAAAACCAAAGGAAATGGAGACGCTGAAGTCTATGAGGAACGTAATGGAAGCGAGTGCAATCCTAGATAAGATAAAGGCGGACTACCCCAACAACTTGTCTTCGTTGTCTACAATTTGGTTGGCGCTAGCAACGATCAAAAGGACGGAACGGGATGGTCGAATGGTTATGCAACAATCAGAGTGGTTAGACTAGAAACACAATTACATGTTGAGAAAAGAAGAAAGGGATAGTAAAGTGATTCGTATTTTCTTGGCACATCCGAAGATGATCCAATTGGCTCAATGCTTTCATCAAATTTTGTTGATAGATTCTACTTACAAGACAAACAGGTACAACATGCCGTTGTTAAACATTGCTTGCCACACTTCGGACAAATGCACATTTATGGTGGCGTGGGGTTTAATGGATGTTGAGAACGATATGATTTTCATTTGGATGTTGGAAACATTAAGGTCGATTTATAATGGCGATCATTTTCCAAGGGTTATTGTAACGGATAACGATCAATCCTTGATGAATACAACAAAGGTAGTGTTTCCGAAAGCCCAAAATTTGCTTTGTACGTGGCACATTCAATGCAACATCAAATCCAATTGCAGACATCATATCCAAGCTAAAAAACGAAACAAATGTACCAAGAGGTCGAAGGAAGAGGATGAACGTATTAGTAAACTAACCTTGGGAGAACGAGAAAAAAAGAAAAGGTTAGATGATGAAAAGTGGGCCGAGGATGGAATAAAGTGGTCTTTATTTCTAAAAGCATGGGATAAGCTAGTTTGGTCGATGACAGGGGAAGTTTATGAATACAACTTGAAGAACTTTGAGGATGAATGAGGCAAGAACTATCCCAAACCAGTTAAGGATTGCAAAATACAATGGCTGGAACCGTATAAGGATAAGTTTGTGTTTGCATGGACATATGAATATCAGAACTTCAAGAACGAGGCAACAAGCATTGTAGAGGGGTCCCACGGCCGATTAAATAAAATACTAGTCGGTAGTCAAAATAGGGTTGTGTCGGTCCAAGAAGCAATCCATGAGTTCACCAATCGTGAGCTCACTAAGATTTACGGTTCAATAGAAAAAAGTCGGCATAGATTCCCGTTGGCACATTTAAAACATAAAAATCTTCTAAGGGGTATAGTTTACAAAGTTTCTTGGTGGGCAATAAATTACATGATACAACAATTGAAGTTGTATAGAGATCACGATTATGAGACTACGGTTTGGAATTGCAAGACGATGACAGGTATTTGACTCCCGTGTCGTCACATGCTTGGTAGGTATTTTGAAGTGATTGACATTAATGATATTCATCCCTTTTCGAAGCAATTATCTTTCAGTCCAAACACCCCGGTGGTTGATGGTGCGTCGTTCGTGGAGATGAAAATGTTTGCACGAATACTCGAGCGTTACTCTACGTCAAATGGGACACAAAAGAAAATATTGATGCACCATTTAGAGGAAGCTCTTCACCCACGTCTAAAGATTATTGAAGAACCAATGAAAGAAAAGGCGATGGGTAGGCCGAATACCGAAAATCTAAGGTCAATTCAAAGAAAATAGTTGAAGGAATGGTTATTTAGTCAACGAGAGCTTTCTAGGCATGAGCATACTGAAGTTGAGTATCAAGATGTACCGGTGATAAGTGCATAATTTATACATTTTAAGTATCATTTCCTTATTCTTATTTGCTAGATTTTGTGTGAATTACCGTGTTTTATTATTACTTTTCTAGTTTGTGCGTTTTATTAGGTTACGTCTCTGAAACAAGTGAAATGGAGCTTTACAAGAGAAGAATTTCTAAAGACCCAGAGGGACTCAGTCTATTCCAGGATTTCTATT
Source organism: Papaver californicum (assembly GCA_023531435.1). Classification (NCBI taxonomy): domain Eukaryota; kingdom Viridiplantae; phylum Streptophyta; class Magnoliopsida; order Ranunculales; family Papaveraceae; genus Papaver; species Papaver californicum. The sequence continues at coordinate 7,093,849 of JAJJMC010012048.1, read as the reverse complement.
GTAGAGAATTTGATTACGAATCCAACGGCGAAAGAACGAGGTCATTCTGACTTCGTATGAGAAAGTTATGAGCGAAACGAATACCAAGGGCAAAAAGGTCATTTCCAGAGCGATTACTATTGGCAATCTATTTTAGGATAAGGGTAAGCTGGGAGTCAATCACTAAAGGCACCAGATGGTTTACTAGGGGCTGCCGGATATTTGAATTCTATTATAGCCACCAGCCGATGGATCGGGGCCACCCCCTTTATCTTTATTATAACGAACAGAGAAGGTAATGAAGCTATAGATGTTGTGATTGATCGTGATCATCACAATGGTAGAGATGAAGTGATTTTCGAGTTTGGGTGGTTTCAGTGATTTCTTGAAGATGTTAAGAAACTTGGGTGATGATGTTTCAGGGCTGTAGTAAGCTTTCTCGGTGATTAATGGAGTTGGCAGAAAGTGAAGGTTAAGCTCGATTCTGCAGATGGTTAGGGATGATAATCATTGAGTGGTTGCAAAGATTTTATATGGAATAGTATTTAATGATGACAGAGGCGTTGCTGGAGTTACAAGATGAAGCTTACAGCTGTGATGGCTTGATGGTGTTGGCAGTTGATGTGATGAGCTCAAGTTCCTGATGGTGCTGTTGTGAAGTATGGTAGTAAGATATTCTCGGTGACACTCAGGAGATGGTTGAAGTCTGTAATTGTGGAGATCAAACCTGAGATGGTTTCGCTGTTGAGGCTGCAGTGAACTCGAGTGGCTGTGATCAATGTGATGATCATTGCAGTGAGCTAGTCGAGATGAGACGTAATATTGTTACCATTCAGCAAGCAGGAAAAGATGGTATTATACCATTTATTTTTGTCCACCGTCGATGTCGATGGGGATGGAAACTGTAGTTTTCACGTTGCTTCGAAACAAATACGAGAACTTAGTGAGGCGGTTACCGAGAATATCACCCAATGACAATATTTAAGAAATAAAATGGCCGCCCAACTATTGAAGGATAAGGAATTCTATATTGAAATAATGAGAGAAGGAGATAGACATGTTATATAACAAGATTTCAAAGAGTTATATACTCGTGTAAAATTCCGAAAGGGATTGAAGACAATCGGATCCAAGTATTGGATGGTAATGCCGAAATGTGGGTATCTTTTAGCGAATGTGTTGAACTGCGTGGTACATTATTTTTGTCCTCCTTCCTTAGGATTGAGTGTTACATTTATACCCACAAGGATGGTTTGTGATAATCGGTCAAGGATAGACGAATCATTATGGCATGGGTTAATAGCAATCATTTTATCGGTTTAAGGTTAACGGAAGATTTTCCATTACCTCCATTAAGTAGGTGGTCGGATTACTTCCCCACTAACCATTGCAGGGAGTGGTTGAAGCAATACGAGTCCAACATGGAGCGTTGGGATCGTTTAACAAACTTTGTCAAGGACCCAATTGATTTGACCGAGGATAGTGAGTAGTTTAGTTGATCATGTGATTTTGAACATTGGGTATAGACAAATATTAATGTAATGTTTTGTGGCTATAATCGGTAGTCAAGTGTTTACATTATCTTCCAATTAGTATTTATTTGTATTGTTGTTGAGATAATCGGTAGTAGTGGGTTTACATTAGCTATCGATTAATGTTTATTTGTATTTTTGTTAAGATAATCGGTAGTCACGGGTTTACATTATCTGCCGATTACTATTGAGTTTTATTGTTGGAGATTTAATCGGTAGCCAAGGGTTTATATTATCTACCGATTAGAATTGAATTTCATCCAGAAGATTGAGTAAAATGAACCAGTTATAAGCGGTTGTATTTAGATATGCATTATCTGCCGATTATAGCAATTCTAACAAAAATAAGTAAAATTCCCATAGTCGGTAGTTTAGGCGAATACCTTGTCTACCGATTTTTTAGATATTCTCCAAAACCCACAATCGGTAGAAAATATCAAAATGTATCTACCGATTTTACTAAATTATAACCGATTTTGTACCCTATTTGGCAGGAATAAAGAGCCGTTTGAACAGTGTACGAACAAATTTTAAATAATTTAGCCGTTACACTAGCCTTTAGGTGTTTATTGTATATAAAACGAACTCTTCTTTCAACGAAAAACCTCACACTTCTCAAACTAACTCATTTTTCTTCATCTTCTCAAAAAACCTCACACTTCTCAAACATGGCTACTAGCTGGTCCACCAAGGAAGATGTTGCAGCTATTCGGGCATGTGTGGTTACCACGAAGCATGATTCTCATATAAAAATTAAATCTTCTCAAACCGTAGAAGCTTTTTGAAACCGGGTTTTCCAAGTCTTTGTGGGTTTAGACGGCAATAGGTGGAAGAACATGGAACGTGGTCAGGGATAGATTCGAACAACTCTATGATCGTTGTGATTATTTAGAACTGATTTGTACAATGCCAAGTTTAGTTTCCCTGAGCTCGACATCAATGGATATGTAAGTATATCTCAAATAGATGTTAATCAAATCAATTATGATCTCAATATAATACTAACATATTGTTCATTACTTTTTTCAGACTCCTCATGCTCTTAAGGACCATAGGCATATGTACAGCAGAAAGTTCACACATTTTGCATGCTATGGTGTATTGAAAGAAGATGACAAGTTTTTTTATCACGAGTATTTCGATGACGACTATTGGTCAATTAGGCATCAAAACTAATCAAGTGTAATGTTATGATCTACTTTATTTCTTCAAATTCAATGAAAGAAGCCAAAGAATTTTCAATTTGTATCGTCATAATATTTTCAAAAAGTTACTACAAAGACTATAATCGGTAGATAATAGTATATTCTAACCAATTATGTATCCATGGTAATTATTCTGTGAATCGTATTCTGTCTTGGAGAATGCCCTTCACCTTAAGCGGCGTGGACGAACCTTAAACGTGTTGAATCTTTCCATCACCTTAAGGATATTGAAATGAGCTTCGTAACGGTAATTTGATTGTTTCCATCGTTTCCATTCCTCAGATCTCGCTATAACTTCATCATTAGTTTTACCCCTTAAATGATATCGATTGACAAGATAAGTTAAATTAACAAATGGATCAACTTCTCTGCTTATGCAATTAAATCGACAAAAAAGATCAGCTCTATTATGGTTATTGGGGTTACCGGTGTCAACGTAAAAATGTTCGTGAATGCTCTCCAAATAACTCATACTCATTACACCATTTTTCCTACGTTATTCTCCTCGCCTCAGATAGAATTGCACATAGCGCTTACATAGCGATAAATCTTCTTCTACCGTGAACGGTTGAGCCATTAATCTTGAAGATGATTACTTCGATGTTGGAGAGTTAAAATGTATTGGAGGTGCATAAATGAGAAGAGGTCACCCTCCTTATATATATTAAAGTCCCAACGATATTTTTTTTTTAAAAAAAAGAGTTGTTGAGGCCTGGTGTAACAAGAGTGTACACAAAATATGTACACTAAGTTCATACGAATATAAACAATCGGAAGTATCGGGATCACCATTACCTTCCGATTTATACAATCGGTAGTCTATGAAACTTTATTTACTACCGATTATAGATGTTGCCCCAAATTCGAAATTGAATTTTTTTTCATAATCCATAATCGGCAGTCTAAGAAAATGTATTTACCGCGATTGTAATGTAAAATGTGTCCAGAAACCAATCAGTTCCATCATCTTAATTGGTACATAATTAACACCCGATTGTACTCAACAGGTATAATCGGCAGTCTAAGAAAATTATTTTACAAGCGATTGTATATGTTGCCCCAAATTCAAATTTGAAAAATTTATCAAATTTCCAACATTTGCATACTCCATAATCGGTAGTCTATGAAACTTTATTTACTACCGATTATAAATGTTGCCCTAAATTCAAATTTAAAAAAATTATCAAATTTCGAAAATATTCATACTCCATAATCGGTAGTCTAAGATTTTTTTTACTACCGATTGTAAATGTTGCCCCAGATTCAATATTGAAAAATTATCAAATTTCGAAAATATTCATACTCCATAATCGGTAATCTAAGAATTTTTTTTTACTACCGATTATATATGTTGCCCCAAATTCAAAATTGAAAAATTATCAAATTATTTTCTTACCCCATAATCGGTAGTATATGAAACTTTATTAACTATCTATTATAATACAAAATGTGTTCAGAAACCAAGCAGTTCCATCAGCAGGTGTAATCGGTAGATAATTATCAACCGATTATAGATCAGCAGATGTAATCGGTAGATAATTATCATTTGATTGTGGATCAACAAGCTTAATCTGTAGGTTCTGCAAACCACTTATCTACAGATTGTAATGTAAACTTCAACAAAGTTACTTATTAAAAATGAGTCTCTTGCAAATCAATCGATAATTCACAAAAAGACCCTAAAATCCATTCATCATCCATAAAGTAAACATAATGTTAGAACATTAAACAAGTTTCTTGCAAATCAATTGAAAATGATGTTCTCTAACAAGACAACCAAAATCTAATTTCTAGATTTTTTGGTTTTAGTACGAGGACGACGAGCACCAGGGACATATCTTTCAACATCAGAGACATTGGCTTCACTATCAGCACTCGATGAACCACGAAATCTTTTACTGGGCTTTGTTGCTGGCCTCTTAGGCTTATTCGAAGCTTTCATCCCAAACTTACTTGCATAAGATTCATTATCAATGTTATCTATTAGGTCTTTATGCTCTTTCATCTTCTCAATTGATAAGGCACTCCCTCCTTTATACACCCAGCAATCTTCTTGGAGAATAACACAAACCTATTTTTCTGTTTTTAAGCAATAACAATCAAACGATTATTATCTAAAATATTGAACCGTAATATTAAAATCAAAAGGAAAGAACATTACGTACCAGCCTTTCATAACCAGAAGGTTTGTCTTTGATGATACAAGTATAATCGGAAACCTTGGTGGTCTTTCCTTTATCTTCACGGATCACATGAAGATGCCAATGCTCCCGGTACTATTCCATATAGCCTGGATCTACTTCATCACCTCGGTTGACAGGTCTCCCATCGTTGATCAAATATTGCATCATGTTATTCCAATCTTCAACGGATGGGTTACCAGAATAAACTACTGTGATATAGTCCTTACCACATACAGAATTCTCCACGTCCAATTTGAACTTGACACGCATGTGAATCCAAGGTTTTTCTTGTACATAACCGAGTTGACGCATCACCCTAGAGGCATTGTACATAACATATCCTGTGGGATGCCACAAGGGTCCATAATAAAACGACAACTCAGACCTTCCCGCTATATATCCACTAGCTCGGTCTTCCTTGTATGGATCAAAGCGTACATCTTTGGACGTCATCGAGTTTAATTTCCTCCTCAAAGAAATCAACTGCTACTCCTTAGACCTTGAACGGTTGTTGTCGAAGATGTATTTTGTTCCTATGGGTGTTCCTTTGTCCATATCGGATTCTATTTGGCCAAATCGAGGAACGGGAAGTGGTCATAGATCCATGTCTAGTGTACATATCAAACCAAGTATGAGAAAATTGATTCTTAAAAGAGAAAAAAAAAATAACAATCAAAGCATCAATAGAGTTACCAAAATACCTGTAGTAGGCTTACATTCCCGACAATTTGGCTAGTTGATTCCCTTGATGCCTTTCTTAACTCTTCCATCAAGAACGCATAGCATGCGGTGCCCCACGAGTATTCACGAAGTTTATTGAGAGAATGCAATAGTTGTAGAAGGTTGGCGTCGACCCGGTTTGCTACTGCAATTGGGGAAAATGACACATCCCATAACACAGAGGAGATATGCAGTGGCTGCAACATTCACCTCGTCGTCTCTAAACTCTGGATCCATTCCTTCTTTATCTTTGGTGCCTTTAAACATATTCATCAAGTGGACCATGCTGAACTGTCTAGTTTTGTAACGAAAGTATCGGTTGAACTCAATGTTGGATGTCGCTCGATCCCAACCATGATACTTCTGAGTGTAAAAATAAAGTTGTTCCCAGCTTAACTGCTTTACGTAATCAAACTTGATGGCTGTACCATGGTCAGCGAGACTAAGAATCTGCACCACATCATCTGGGGTGATCGTCATCTCTCCAAACGGCATGTGGAAGGTATCGATCTCAGGATACATTCTCTCCAGGAAGGATGATATCGATACCCGGTCATTCTCTAACATTGAATTCTCGGCAGCAGTAGATAACCCCGGGTGATAAATAATTTGCTTGAACCTTTCACACTCACCATCTAACGGCTAGTCTTTCATTTTTCTTGGTGCAGCTGTAGGTTTGAGTAGACGAACCGCATGGGAATGGTCCTAATATATATGACGAATTATAATATAATTAGAATAGCGGTTAACACTTCTATGAATAAAAAGACAATAATTTAAGAATGGTGTTTTATAATTATTACCTCAGTTGAATAAATTTCTTTGGCCCGAGAGTCTTTGTATCCAAGTAACAGATCTCCTCCATATCTTGGTAACCCAGGGATTTGGCCTTCTTCAATACCCTTCATCTTCAAAGAGGCGGGGACTTGGTCTCGTCCTTTCTTCTTAATTACCTTCTTTGTACCTTGTCTTTCTCCTTGTGTAGCACTTGGTTCTCTTTCTTCTTGGTTTCTAACTTGTGGAGCACTTGGTTCTCCTTCTTTTTGGTTTCTAACTCTTGGAACACTTGGTTGTAAACTTGGTTGAGTTCCTTCGGTGATACAGATTCCGCTAGCACTCTTTTCTCTTCTTGCACTAGCTGTTACTTTCTTACCCCCTTCACGACGAGGCCCCGAAACAATTGTATCTTTTGCTTGCTTAGCTCGCATTTCCCTAAAAACAAAATAAAGAACAATTAGCTCATAAGGCACCGTTTAATCACTACATAATCGGTAGAAAAAATACATAAAAATCAACTGATTGTTCATAATCGGTAGATCGGGTCCTAGATTATCTCCCGATTATGCAACAATTTTGGGTCATAAAACTCTAAGCTATGGACACACATATAATCGGTAGTCAAATAAACAAACTAACAACCGATTGTTCATAATTGGTAGCCGGGACCTAGATTATCTACCAATTATGCATAAAAATTGGAACATGAAACTCTAAGCTATGGACACACATATAATCGGTAGTCAAATAAACACAATAACAAACGATTATTCATAATCGGTAGCTCGGCACCTAGATTATCTACCGATTATGCATAAAAATCGAAACAGAAAACTCTAAGCTATGGACACACATATAATCGGTAGTCAAATAGACAGGGTAACAAACGATTACAAAATAATCAGAAGTCAAATACAAAACCTATCTACCGATTGAAACCATCTAATCTAATCGGAAGTTAACAGCTACTATATATTTACCGATTGAAACCATGTAATCTAATCGATAGTTAGATAAAAAAAATTAACTACCGATTAAGCCTAAATTTTGATACAGAAAGACAATCGGTAGATAATGACTAATTCTAACTACCGATTATAGTTGATGTGCTTGAGGAATCTCGAACTTTCATAATCGGGAGTTTAAAACTATATGAAACTACTGATTGATTCAAAACTATATTCCTCTACATGAAACCATCTAATATAGTCGGTAGTTAGATAAAAAAAGTTAACTACCGATTAAGCCTAAATTTCGGTACAAAAAGACAATCGGTAGTTAATGACTAAATCAAACTATCGATTATAGTCGATGTGCTTGAGGAATAAAGAAAACGGCCATAATCTGTAGATAAAACACATCACTAAACCTCTGATTATGACAATTCAATGAAAACCCTAGAAATTCTATTGACGATTTCATTCAATTGAAGCAAAATAAACACAAATAATGGTAAACCCTTACCTTATTGGAGCCATTAGATAGTTCTGGAGAGGATGATTTCCAGAATCAGTCTCTGTATCTAGATCATCATCTTCGTGTTCTTTGTGTTCTTCATCTTCTTCACTATGTTCTTCAACAATCTCTCTGTTTCTTATTCTCTCGGCAAAATTTGGCCAATTACTATTATCAGATTGACGGCTTGTTTGTTTCTGTCGAGCCATCTTTAGATTAAAACATCGATGATGATTTGGTAGGGCAATTAACGACGATACGATGAATTGGTTTTGAAAATTTCACGAGTAAATTTTTTCGCACAATCGGTAGATAAAACGAAGAGAAGAAGAAGAAAAAGTTTTTCTCACAATCAGTAGTTAGAAATGAAATGAAATTAGTTTAGGTTTTCTACTTTTATTATTGAAAGGGTATATAGGTATTTTTACCTACCATTAGGCTATCCCATAGCCATATTGGATGGGTATAAATAAATCGCCCCAAAATGTTTTTTAGTCGTCCTCAAAATCACCAGGCTCTTTTAAGACAGAAAAGGAAAAGGGAACCGGTCATATGGTTGTTCAGCCGGAACCCACCATTCCCATGTGATGAAGTTTACGGTTCCCGATTAGTTTTTGAGTATGTCCGGCTAGCAAATCTGAGAAACATGCCTCTTTCCACTAACCAATAAATTTTAGATCAGAATAACTTAACGTTTATTTAACCTGGCGTTTTAGAGGGCGACAAAAAACTAATTTGGGGCGACTTTTTTAACCAAATCCCATGGATGTGGCTAAGGGATAACCTAGGGGTATGTAAAAATACTAAAATACCCTTTCACTAATCAAACAATTACCATAAAACCTTTCACTAATAAAACTTAAACCTAGACCTATTTCACACTACTTCTTCTCTACCTACCGATTTTCAATTTATGTTTTCTCTTCTTCTTCTATTTTTTCAAACTACCAATTGTGGCACAATCGAATTCATCTTCAACCGATTAATCGTAAACCAAATCATCGTATAATCGTAAACCAATTCATCGTCGTTATTACAACCTAAAAATGGCAAGAAAGAAGCAAAAAACTCGTCAACCTCCTAATACAGAGTGGCCGGATTTTGCCCAAAGAGTAAGAAATCGAGAGATTGTTTAAGAATATAATGAAGAACACGAAGAACGCGAAGATGATGACCTAGAAACGGAGACCGATTCCGACAATCAGACTCTCCAAAACTTTGGATGGCTCCAATAAGGTAAGGGTTTGCCATTATTTGTGTTTATTTTGATTCAATCGAATGAATTCGTCACTAGAATATCAAGGGTTTTAGGTTAGATTTCATAATCGGTAGTTTCGTGGTTGTATTAAACTACCGATTATGTTAGTGTTCTTCATTGCTCATGAACATCATGCACAATCGGTAGTTATGTTTAGTCATAGACTACCGATTATATTCCTGGACAAAAATTTAGTCATAATCGGTAGTTTCGGGGCTATCTCCGGCTGCATAGAATTCGATGTTATATCACGACCGGGTGTAGATATCGGCCTTCATGGAGAGGATGTATCCTGAGACCGATACCTTCCATATGCCGTGGGGAGAGATGACGATCACCCTCGATGATGTGGTGCAGATTCTAGATCTCACTGACCATGGTACGGCGGTGAAGTTTGATTATGTGAAGCAGTTAAGCTGGGACCAGCTTTATGTTTACACTGAGAGGTGCCTTGGTTGGGATCGAGCGACATCCGATGAAGAGTTCAAACGGTGCGCTCCTTATAAAACCATACAATTCAGCATGGTGCAACTGATGAAAATGTTCAGAGGCACCAAGGATAAAGAAAATATGAACCCAGAGTTTAGCGATGACTAGGTTAAAGCTGCAGCCACTGCATATCTTCTCTACATATTGGGATATGTGATTTTCCCCAATGCTAGTGGCAACCGGGTCTACGCCAACCTTCTACAACTTTTGCATCCCCTCAACAAAGTTCGCGACTATTCGTGGGGCACGGCATGTAATGCGTTATTGATGGAAGAGATGAGAAAGGCATCCAGGGAACAAACTAGCCAAATTGTCGGGAACGTGAGCTTGCTACAAGTATTTTGGTAACTTCATTGATGGTTTGATTGTTATTTATTTTTTCCTCTTTTAAGGATCAATTTTCTCATACTTTGTTTGGTATGTACACTAGACATGGATCTATGACCACTTCCCGTCCCTCGAGTTGGCAAAGAGAATCCTGCATGGGAGAAAGGAACACCCCGAGGCACGAAATACATCTTTGAGGGCAACCATTTCAGGACTAAGGAGCAGGAGTTGATTTCTTTGAGGAGGAAATTAAATAGCGTCTAAAGATGTATGCTTTGATCCATACATAGAAGACCGAGCTAGTGGTCATATAGCGCGAAGGTCTGAGTTGTCGTTGTACTATGGACCCTTGTGGAATCCCACTGGATATTTCATGTACAATGCCACAAGGGTGATGCGTCAACTAGGTTATGTCCAA
>JAJJMC010012048.1:7055945-7083496 GCA_023531435.1 Papaver californicum | reverse complement strand
TCATGTACAATGCCACAAGGGTGATGCGTCAACTAGGTTATGTCCAAGAAGAACCTTGGAGTCGTTTCAGGGGCAGGTTCGAGTTGGACGTGGAAAATTGTGTTTGTGGTAAGGACTCGATCACAATAATTTACTCTGGTAACCCATTGGTCGAACATTGGGACAACATGATGCAATCTATGATCAACGAGGGGGGACCTGTCACCCGAGCTGATGAAGCAAATCCTGGCTATATGGTATGGCACCGACAACATTCTCATCTTCACGTGATCCGTGAAGATAAAGGAAAGAGTACCAGGGTGCCCGAATATAGCTGCATCATCAAAGACAAACCCTCGGGCTATGAAAGGCTGGTGCGTAATGTTATTTCTTTTTGATTTTAGTATTACGGCTCAATATTTTAGATAATAATCATTTGATTGTTATTTCCTAAAAACAGAAAAAAAAGGTTGCATTTTTCTCAAAGAAGATAGCTGGGTGCATAAATGCGGGAGTGCCTCCATCAGTTGAGACGATGAGAGAGCATAAAGACCTCATTGACAACATCGATAATGAAGCCTATGCTAGCAAGTTTGGAGAAAAATATGTGAATAAGCCGAAGAGGGTAACATCAAAGCACAGTAAAAGATCTCGCGGTTCAATGAGTGTTGCTGCTGAAGCAAATGTCCCTGAGGGTGAAGCCAATGCCGTTGATGCTGAAAGATTGTTAGCCCCTGGTGCTCGTGCTCCTCGTACCAAAACCAAAATAGTTAGAAATTAGATTGTGGTTGTTAACTTTATGGAAATGTCTCTAGCGTTTAACATTACTGGTTTTAAATGTCTAACATTTGAAAGGATTTTATGTTCTTTTTTTGAGTTATCAATTGTTAGATAACAATTGAATTACAATCGATTTATTTTTAACAAGTTATTTTCTTCAAATTTTACATTATAATCGGTAGTTAAGTGGTTTGAAAAAACTACCGATTGTATATATTCATCAACAATCGGTAGATAACAAACTACCGATTGTGTTAGCGTAATACAATCGGTAGATAAATATCTACTGATTGCATTCCCCAGGAACTGTCTGTTCCTGGACACTTTTTGTATGATAATCGGTAGTTTAAGAATTTCTTAAACTACCGATTGTGCTTGTACAAAATGTTGAAATTTAAAAAAAAAAATCGATTTCCAATTTGGGGCTACTTATTATAATCGGTAGTTTAAGAATTTCTTAAACTACCGATTATGCTTGTACAAAATGTTGAAATTTTGAAAAAAAAATCGATTTCCAATTTGGGGCTACTTATTATAATCGGTAGTTTAAGAATTCTTAAACTACCGATTATGCTTCTATAAAATGTTGAAATTTTGAAAAAAAATCGATTTCCAATTTGGGGATACTCATTATAATCGGTAGTTTAAGAATTTCTTAAACTATCGATTGTGCTTGTACAAAATGTTGAAAGTTTTTTAAAAAATTCGATTTCCAATTTGGGGCTACTTATTAGAATCGGTAGTTTAAGAATTTCTTAAACTATCGATTGTGCTTGTAAAAAATGTTGAAAGTTTTTTAAAAAATTCGATTTTCAATTTGGGCCTACTTATTAGAATCGGTAGTTTAAGAATTTCTTAAACTACCGATTATGCTTGTACAAAATGTTGAATTTTTTTTTAAAAAAAATCGATTTTTTATTTGGGCTACTTATTATAATCGGTAGGTTAAAAAAAATTTAACCTACCGTTTATGCGTATTCAAATTGTTGAAATTTTCATAATTTTTTCGATTTCCAATTTGGGGCTACTCAGTACAATCGGTAGTAAATATATTCGTTAGATTACCAATTAACACAATCGGTAGATAATGGTGATCCCAAAACATCTGATTGTTAATATTAGTTCGAACTTAGTGTACATACTTTTTGTACACTCTTGTTACACCAGGCCTCAACAACTTTTTTTTTCGAAAAAAAAAAAGTTGTTAAGACTCTAATCTATATAAGGAGGGTGACCTATTCTCATTTATGCACCTCCAATACATTTTAACTCTCCAACACCGAAGAAATAACCGTATAGATTAATGGCTCAACCGTTCACGGTAGAGGAAGATTTATCATTATGTAGGCGCTATGTGCAATTCTATCCGAAGCGAGGAGAAGAACGTAGGCAAAATGGTGTAATGAGTATGAGTTATTTGGATAGTGTTCACGAACATTTTTGTGTTGACACCGGGAACCCCAATAACCGTAATAAAGCTGATCTTTTTTGTCGATTTCATTCTATAGGAAGAGAAGTTGATCCATTTGTGAATTTAACTTATCTTGTCAATCGATATCGTTTGAGGGGTGAAACTAATGATGAAGTTATAGCGAGATTTCTCGAGGAATGACGACGGTGGAAACGATCAAATTACTGTTACGAAGCTCATTATTTCAATATCATTAAGGTGATGGATCGTCCACGCCGTTAAAGCAGAAAAGAATTTTCCAAAACAGTGTAAAATAATAATTAATATAATAATAATGTAAAAAGGCAGGTTTATAAACAGAAACCAAAACCTAATTCTTCTTCTTCTCTACCTATTCACGCCTCTTTTTCTTCTCATTTCCTTATTTACCTCTACCTCTACCTATTCTCAACTAAAACAACCTCCTTTTCCATTTCTTTTCCTCTACCGATTCTTCTATTCCCTTTACTCTCATTCTCCATTGAAAATGGCTCCAAAATATTTACCTAAACAATCAAAGAAGGAAGAAAACATGGTGATAGAGGAGTTCAAAACCATTGAAATCGATTCGTCAACCGATTCCGATGAACTTCTCCTCTGACCAAAAATTGTTTCTACCCAATCAAAGAAGGGAAAGGAAAAGTAAGTTAATCCAACTTTTACGTTTTTAGTTATTACTTTGAAGAAATCATGATAATTCTTGTTTATAGACTTTTGTCTAACGCATAATCGGTAGAAATCTGGCGAACTTTATCTACCGATTGTGCCTCTAGTTTATCATTTCTGAAGAACATCATGCACAATCGGTAGGTATTGCATAATTTTATCTACCGATTATACAATCGGATATTTACTGAAAACACTCCCTACCGATTGTGTGTAATCGGTTGATATTTCATATTTTTAACTACCGATTGTGTGCTTTTGTTTATTTTTATAATAACTATTGTGTAGTTAGTTAATAATCAATGTTTGGGTATGTTCATTAGGGTTATGGATGAAGATGATTCCGATGAAAGTTTTACTCCTGCTCGAAAGGCTGAATTGTTTTCTCGTCCTCTTTTTAATTTGCCGAAAGGAGTTTCTGATGTAGAAATATATCAAATGATGTTGGATGATGTGATTTTATATAGTGGTAAAAAGAGGTTCGATTCTCGAACTTGTGAAGGTAATGATTTTAGAAAATATTGGACTTAACCTAAACTAATAAAAATCAGGAAAATACACTAGAGATGATTTTTAGAAAATATGGAAAATACCAGGAATCAGGAATCAGGTAAGTCTAACAATCTATGTGATTAATCATATAATTCTTTTTAACAATTTAATTCAAGTTTGCCAAAAATATGTTTCCTAAAAGAATAATTGTAAATCCTAAGCATGGGACATCAAGAGTAATTAACTAAGCATGACCCATCAAAAGAGAACACAACTATTTAATAAAAACCATTTTTTTCTAATTTAAATCCATGCAAATAATAATAAAAGAATTATAAATAATTATTAGAAAATAATTAAATCACATAAAATTGAGAACAATACCTTATCCATCATCCCAGTAAATAAACTTACCCCATGGTGAAGAAAACTTGCTCAAAAGTTGATTTCATTGCTCAAAATATTGATTACAAGGTTTAAGAATAGTGCAACAGCTGAACAGATACGTATATAAGTGTCACAGAACAGGGTTCAGCTGTTACAAAGAGCTTTAAGCAACAGAACGTTCAAAACTTAACGCAACAGGAGCAGAGCTGCAACAGTGGAACAGCAACACTTATAAATGTTACTGAGTCGTCTTCTTCGGTGATGGTGGATGAAGAACACGCCGGCCGGAGCACCAGCAGGTCACCGGCGGCACCGGAACTTCACCGGATTTCTTCTGAATCGCTCCCTAGGCTTCTGTATATGATTTTCTTGGCTTCACTTCGTATTTATAGACTTCACAAACCCTAGAGAGAGTTCTAAACCTAATAGAACTCTCTCAAATCACTTCAATTCTTCAATCCCAATCCAAACAGGAACCGAGTCCTGATTCCGGCCAAAATTGGGTTTCCCGAGCTGATTTTCAGGGATTTCTTGATGTCTTTCGATTTCTTCCAACTCTAATTGCAATGGGTCATCTTCAATTGCCGAAAACAACCCAAAAATCGCAACCAAATCCATTCCTGTTTGAAACAGGACTTTCCCGATGAGTTGGATCGGCCGATCCTGGGTTGACTCGCTGGCTCGCTGGGTTGACCCGATCCAGCTCATCCCGATCCAAGGGTGCCCCAATCCAAAGTGTGGGTGCCTTGATCCATATTTCCGGGTGCTTTGAACACTTTTTGAGCCAATTTTTCCACAAATCTTTATTCTTCTAATGTACCTACAAAAGCATAAAAACACGTAATAGACACACAATCGACTACTAACTCATTAGAAATTAAGGTGTAATTTAGACACTAAAATGTGTCTATCATTGGACGATCCAGATTTCTCAAAAATGATGAAGGATCCTAATTGTTGGTGGAACGGTCCTGACAATCCCTTCAATTGGGTTGATATTTCATCTTCGGATGAAGGATCTGAGGCAGAAATGAATCGAAGGATAGCGGATGATCCGGATTTTGATCATCGACTCTTTTTCAGGGAGAAAGACTTCTCAGGCATAAATTCATACTACAATGAAGCTGGAGAGTACATAGGTCCAGTTCAGGATGATGAAGTTGTTGTTGTTCCTAAGGGGAACGAGAAGAAGAAGAAGAAGAAGCGGGCTGAAATTAGGACCAAGTCGAGAGTAGCAAGGAGTGGAAGAATTTCATGAGAATTTCTATGATGTGTTTTGTTTCGTTTTTTTCGGATGTTTTTAGTTTTTCTGAACAAGTTTAATGAACAATATGTAGTAAGTTTATTTGAACAAGTTTTTCTTCGGATGTTGAAATAGTATTACGAAGTTAGATGTTAAGTAAAATCGGCATAATCGGTAGATAATAATGTTTCTAAACTACCGATTACTTACAATCGGTAGTTATTGAATTCCCGTGCTACCGATTATCCACAGTCGGTAGTTATTTATGTTCACTAAATACCGATTATGGCAAGAAAAGTCCTGAACAAGAAAACCATTATAATCGGTAGATAAAATTGATCTTTAAACTACCGATTACAAAGTTAAAATTTTTAAAGTTTAATTCAATCCAGGCTATAATCGGTAGATATAAATTTTCAATTCCTACCGATTGTGAAAGATGAAGAGTTAGAAATTTTGGAAGGTTTTGAGAAATTCAATTTGGGGCGACATCTATAATCTGTAGTTTAAGTACTCCATTAAACTACCGATGGTACAATCGGCAGGAATAAAAATCACGAGCCTACCGATTGTACAAAACTATAACTCGAAAAATCAATCTAAAACACTCTCGATTTCGATTCCAAAACTAACTCAAAAAAAATTCTAACACTAACTATATCCAAATTAATTAACTAATTAATCAGAATTAACATTAATTAAATAAGGATAGATTAACCATTATAAAAAATATATGGATAAGAGATGTATTGAGATTACTTCAAAATGTTCTTATTTTATTTTATTAATCGCCCTAAAATAGTTTTTGGTCGCCCTCAAAAACACCAGGTTATTTAATATCACTGACTTGGGATTTCAAAAAATAAAAACACTATTTTTGATGTCGAAGAACCAATGGTAAACCGTAAGCGTATATGTTCTCCACAAACCCCACTAGAAGTATGCTGAGTATTGTAAGTAGGTCTAGGTGGTCTGAGCTCTATGAAGTCTCTGCTCAACAAGACTTCAACAAATGACACAATTTAGTGACTATTACATGTCATCGACAAGACACTTCAGTCAATGAAACAGTGGCATTGGACATGGATGAACCGGTGTTTGTTGTAGGTGTGTCTCCACGAACCCTGTTAGAAGCATCAATGAAGGTAGGTCTAGTTGGTCTAAGCTCTAGGGAGTCTCTACTTAACAACATAACAACAACTTCAGACATTGATGGTCTCAGTGAAACTGAGGATTGTGTACACGACAAAGCAATCTCTATTACTTTCTTTACGTCTTGTGGGTTATATTCATTTGGGTCTAGGTCTTTGTCGACTAAGTCCATCAAAGTTTCTTCCTCGAAACATCTCCATGCCTGTTGGTACAATAATTCAGACCATTTCAAAATAGCATACACGAACAAGGATATAAAACTAGTCAAGTAAGGTTGAAATTCCAATTTCAAGAAACTAACCCATTCAAGGAGATACTGAGCTATGACTGGTTCGAGGTTTATGTCGTTACTCTTTCGACCGCTTACGGTTTCAAGAAGAACTACACCATAGCTGTATGTATCGACCTTCTCGGATAACTGTCCATGTATTGCATACTCCGGTGCTGTATAACCCCTGGTATAACAATTGCAATAGTAGAAGTTGATGAAGTCACTCTAAACTGAAATCAACAGAGTTTCTTGTTATTTTTCACTTACAAGGTACCGGCAAATTTGGTAACTAGATGACTTTGATCCTCTGGAAGAAGTCTTGCTAAGCCAAAATCAGCAATTTTGGGTTGGAAATCATCATCAAGGAGTATATTACTAGATTTTATATCGCGGTGTATAATACAAGAATGGAACTCATGGTGTAAATAAGAAAGTCCTCGAGCAATGCCAACAACTATAGAAAACCGCTGCTTCCAATTTAAGCTCCCTCGTCTCTCACCTGTGAAGCATTATTGCATTGCAAGAATTATAAACGGTAGACTTAAAACATGGACAATAGAGACAGTTTGAAGTCCATGATTCCATATTTCAATTCACGCGGAGCTGCACAAGAACTATTCTTTTCATCTTGCACATGGGCTATCGTCTCTACTATTCTTCAAGGAACTGCTACAGTAGAAATGTGTGGTTCTTGTTTTGAAAAGAATAATAAGTATACCGTATAAGAATTTGTCAAGACTGCTATTTGCCATGTACTCATAGACCAGTAACAGTTCTTGGCGTTTGTTACAACAACCAAGAAGTCGAATAAGATTTCGATGATGAACATTGCTTATAAGTTTCACTTCGCTTTCGAAATCTATCTTTGCTCTCCATGATTCAACAAATGCCAATTTCTTGACCGCAACAATATTCCCATTCCTTAAAATACCCTGCAGTGATACCACATCGGCATACAGTTAAACTATATTGTTGTTATTTGATTTTAATCGCTAAACTATATTGTCTCTATTGCCATGAATTGTGTAAATTCAATAAATTAGCAATTCCAAAAAGCAACATACATACCTTGTAAACATCACCAAATCCTCCTTCTCCAAGTTTGTTAGCTTCACTAAAACTTCCTGTTGCAGATTTGAGATCTTTGTAACCGTAATTTACTGGCCCTCTTAATTCAGTCGCACCTAAAATATTTCCTGTAAGATAAACCAATATTTTTTGTACTCGTCGTGAAGTAATCGTTCATCATTTAGAACATGTAATGCTAGCAAGTTCTCTCACATATTAAGCTACATATCTTTAAAGGTTATATGCAGTTCAATTGAAAATATTGGAAAAGTTATTGGTTACCTTTACGGGCCTTATTTCGTCTGGACAACCGAAACAATACAATGAATACCACTAGAGCTATTATGAAAGCCACCCCTCCGGCGACACCTCCTATTATAGCTTTCTTTTTGCTTTCCCCTGCAATGATTCCATTTTGCCGATTAAGAATATTAATTATTCAATCTGGGAATAGTACTAAGAAGTGTAGTGAGCGTAAATAAGGTTACAAGGTCTATCTATGAACGAGATTACGCTAGCTAATTGTTGGGATGGTAGGTTGGGATCGGCAGAAGGACCAGTTCAATTGGCTGGGTATGGTCAGGAGAGTGGGAAACCATATTAGACACTGTTATCCTAATAAAGAACCAGGGAATATAAGGAGTAAATAGACACCTCGGAACAACAACTATCTGCACAATATTTGGTTTAGATAGAAAAATTTCCCACCTTTTGCATTTAAGAAGGGTGTGAGATCCATAGTTTGATTAGCGCTGAAGAACGCCTTATCTGAATACCTCATAAAACATCCTGCATCCACTGCTCTTGCATTAGTACTAGGTGCGCAAATTTGTATACTTTTGTGTGCCTCGGTTAAGCAATCTTTACATCCTCTCTCATCCACCGTTATAACACACTGTGCCACACCATATACAAAATTGTCGCTCCCCTTAACGATTTTCCTTGTTGCTGCAAAGAACCCTTTGACATTCGGTGTTGCAACAAGAAGATCTGACAATAGTCCAGCAACTGATGTACTGAACAGACTTTTTTGAGATGAGGTTTTGTTATCGCAAGTACCAGAATTACCCTGGAGCGTTGTTTGATCAAAGAAGCTATTGCTTTCGTACCTGTTATAAAGTAACGATTAATAATCATTTTCCGAAACAACAAACAAAAAACAATTATACTTGTCCACTATTTAAAAGGTTGCGGAATGGAACTGATAATATCTGCACAATAACAATTGAAGAGGAAGACAGAGGTATGCGTATCTGGGTCATACGGATTTTGCTTGCATTACTTATCGGAATGCTTTCTTACCCTTAACTAATCTTTGAGCCTGACATGATGCAGATTCTGTTATTAAGTTTTAAGCACACCAAAAATTGTGTGATACATCAATGAAAAGGTATGATTGCAACAGCCAAATGGGGTGTATCCAAACAGCTAAATGGTGTTGAAACTCTAGACCAACATCCTTAATGTGGCATGACCAACTTCTATAACATGGCAGTTAGATTGATTCCGTTGTTATGCAGTATCTAAGCGAAACAGATACTCTAAAATGGTTACACATTATAAGTGGGATTTAGGAGGCTGGGGAATTTCGTAGAATCAGAAATTGCTTAGCGTGTTTGGATGGTCATAGTTATTAAACCATATTTGATTGACTCAATCTCTCCACAGCATTATTCTTTCATTATTCCCCTCTGGCGGCCTAAGGCAATGGTAAGACCACTACTCTTACGTAGTTGATGTGTCTACGAGGTAATGTTGATTAGTCGGCGTAAGTATGTATACCATATTTATGGAAAAAACTGAGAATAATAGAATTAAGGAGACTTCATAACTCAAGTAAAAAGTAATGCGTACCTCAAGAAGCAACCATCGTAAGTGACCCTAGCACCATTAGCAGAGGAACAATTTCGAATATGAGAAACAGCAGTAGAAAAGCAAGTTAAACAATCAGTAGAAGAAAGATAGTTCCTACACTGTGCCAATCCATAAACAGGATCAGATTTTATAATAGAAATTTCTGCAGTTGCAAATCGACTAATAGTACTTCTACTCAGTTTCTCTCTAAGATCTGAAAATAACGCTTCGCAATTTGAGAGGAATGCTGAGGGTCTTGTTGCATTCCATGTACTACAACCTAAGCCTAATAGATTTGTTTGAGGTTCTGAATTCACTACTGGTAACAGTACTAGTACTGTCAGTAGATGATACCATAATGTTACTGAATGCATAAAAATGAAATGCATGGTGACTATCACTATATTAGTATACTAATTTCACTGGAATTCAGAGGGGAAAAATCCTATAAATAAAATTTTGTAGAATATTGGATCAAAATATTTATAGAATGATAATAGAGAGGGAAGTTGAATATTATGCAGGAAGACTTTTCCCGGAGGAAGACAGAGACAGGACTTATATAATTACGAGCATTCGCTTTCAAATGGATGAGTGGCAAAGGGTGCTCTAACCATATTAGTATTTATAGGTACGACCATTAAGTTCTTGACTGGAATCCCTTGGACCTTGGTTACTTTATTTGTTTTCTGGGCCGGTGGGCTGATGGCGGCTGTTGGTTGTGTTCCCTTTGTCGCGTAGGAGTGATAGTCATCTTACCCCAGTTAGTATGGCACCAACGTTGTCCCTTTCAATGTCCATTGCATGACATAATATATGGTCGTTGTTTGATCTATGGTGCCTTCAAATCTGGTTCATAATCCTGAGATCAATTCCAGTGGAAGTTGATATATTTATTAGTTTGCATGTATATGTGAATGGGTAAACTCAATTCTCCACAGTGGTAAATTAGTAAATAGATTGGTATATTGACTAATTTGTTAAATGGAACTCGTTTTTTATATAAATAAATATTATTTTTAAATCAATTAGGGTTTATTTTATTAAAATAATCTTACAAATCTGATAGATGGACCTATTGTATATATAATATACTCCCTTCGTCTTTTTTATTAGTCCTACTAGTTTTTAACCCGTGCTGTAGACCGGGATGATAGAATATTTTACACTGTTGGTTTATAATCTAAAGATTATTATCCAACAAATTAACCTTACAATAAAAATCATGTAACTAAAATTTTCTAATAATCAAATGTAATATCATTATTATAATCTAAAGATCTCACATGAATTGAAAATTATTTAACACAAATTAAGAAACCAATAATCAATTCTAATAAAAATGAAAATAAATAAAATTAAGTATTCTCAAAAATAAAATAGTTTAAACTCTAAATACCAAGTATAAAACTTGGTTGAAATTTCATAGAGTAAAAATAAATATTCTCCTATCTGTAATCTCTATTCATAAGTAAACCCTTCATTGCTATCTTCATCTATTTCGACCAACGGTAGCATGTCAAGATCCCTTTCATCCAATTCACCATCATGTTCATCGTCGCACAGGGTCATAGGAAATTTTGATTTGATGTGGCGGGGCTTCGCCCCTTCCCGTCTCGTCCCGTCGTCAAGATGCATTAGAACATCTCCAAAAAATTATTAATTAGCTTGATTATTGTTGATGGGTAAGAAAATTTGATGTCCTTTGGTAATCCAACTGCAGCATATGCATAGTTTAAAAAAATTTGTATGTCGCGAAAATATGGATGAAATTTTGAGTTACCTACCAAAGAATTTAGAAATGCTTAAACCATAATATAATACCAACTCTAGATACATGCTTACTCTGTATACCCTTGACAATGGCAACTAAAATCATCAAAATTTTGATACCCTTTGATAATCCAAATCTTTATATATTGTTATATTAAAAAAAAATCGAAATGTAGCCAAGCTGGAAAAGATTTTAATATGTTGCTAGATGATCAATCACCTTCCTCTTTATCAAGGCATCACTCATTCCGAACTACTAAAGCATAAAAATTACAAAACATATAGTTTATTGTAAATTGTATGAGTTCGGTCCAAATTGACGTGCGAAATAAAAAACATGCTTAACTACTACTCAGAGTGTACATGTAGGTACCTTTACACTGAAATGGGACTTTTCCTCGCACCGCTGACCACCCCAATGGAGGATTCAATTGGAAATTGTAAAATTTCCATCCAATAAATTAACAATCCTAAATCTTCATATAATGCAATAGCAGGTATCTTTTGATTTTCTATTGTCCGACCGCATGTGCACCACCTCTGAAAAATCACAAATTCCTATTTAGCTCGAAAATCCTAAACTTTTCCCACTGTGTCGACTTGTTCCTTTTGCAACAACTGGTAGAATCTAAAGAAAGTTACCACCTAACACAACAGTCTTACCACCCAATGGTTTTGTATTAACAACATTGCCATCCATTGTCATTATATCACTCATAGTTCTATTGACTGCCTGAAACGTATGTTGATGTACGCTGGGAGCTTCATCCCGAACAATTAGGCCTATCTTTTTGAGTGGCGTAGCAAGATCTTCTTGGTTTGTTACATTACAACTTGATTCTTCGTTTAACAACATTGGAATGTGAACATGGAGTGTGGCGTGCGATCTCCAGGAAGCGATAGAGATGTTTTACCTGTAAAATTAAAAATAATCGATAAGCATCTATTATGTATCACTATGTCATAAGATCCATATACCAAGACCAACAAAGTAATTAAACGACTCAATACGCATTAAGGGTGGAGGAATTAAGAATGGAAATGAACCAAAAGAACTCTTGGGAATCCTACTTCAAGATACTCATATACTTAAAATAAATTTATGGAAGCATGCCATAATTACTAATGAGTCGCCTCTAAAACCAGGAGCAATGACACTGGTTATACAAGCTTTGTCACTCTTCACTACATCCATATCCAATTGAAATTCGCCTCTAAAACTAGAAGCAATGGCACTGGTTATACAACCTTTGTAACTCTTCACTACATTCATATCCAATTGGAATTGCTAAATAGTAAACAACATAACAAACAAAAAAACACTCATAAATTCACTTTTGTTGTGATGTAACATATTTAACTAATAATTTTAAAGCGGTTCGTGAATTCTCCGCCTCTACCAAGTATTTCATACTCTATTGAAGTTGGTTACTTCCTTATTTGAAAAACTCTCATCGGAAACTGAGAGTACGTTGACTTGCTTTAGCTACCCGATGTTGTATTTGTTGGAACACAAATGATAAAGTCTTTATAAAACTTAAATGGTGTCTAAATGTTATACAGTTCCTAGGGAAGTTCCATGTTGTACTACAATTTCTGCTAATGATTTACAAATTATTTTGGGAACCATACCTGAAGATGCAACAACCAAAACTATTTTAGACCTGGGACATAATGAAGAAATAATGGTATTCCAGATATAAGTCTTCCTGATTCCACCGCCCCCGTAGATAAAAAATCTTATTCAAGATTAAGTTCCTTTCTAAACCTGTTAAATTCTTCCTAGATTTCCAACTTATCACAGTTCATCTCTAGCAAGATCAATGAATTTCCAGCATTTTCTATGTTTGATATATCAGGGTATGGTATTTTCTGAAATGGTTTTTCATGGAGCGAACGATAATTTTTTTTCCTCAATATTTCGAAACCTTGGCGTGCTAAATTATTAATATGCTCAGTCTCAAGCCTAACATTTTGGTATGATGGAGTTTTATATGTTGATGCTCTATTCCATCATATAAAAGTTGCCAATTTTGTCCCCATAATTTTCCTGGTTTGGTTACGTGACAGTATAATGACAACGTTAAAAATAGTTTTCTCACTTCAGCACCGTTGCAGCTTCTTTTACTATCATATACCATTCGTTGCCGTCTTCGAACAAACGGCGTGCAATGCAAAATTCTTCAAAAGTTTCGTAGATCACTCCCACTGTGGTCCTTTCACAACATTCAAAAGTATATGTAGATAATATATTTCTCCGAAAACAGGATTAACATAGTAAATACAACTGATAATTGTTTCTCTGTTACCTTGGCTTTGATTCTTAAGAGTATATGTAGATAATATATTTCTCCGAAAACAGGATTAACATAGTAAATACAACCGATAATTGTTTCTCTGTTACCTTGGCTTTGATTCTTAAGAAGTCTCTTACCTGTCAAAGTCTTCGTAATTTTAGTAGGCTTGATACTCAAATTTAAAAATGAAAGTTCAGGGGATTCCTATTATTTTCTAAACCAGAATAATAATCAAATATTTCATATGCATATAGACTCTGATAGATAAAGTTCATATCTTCAAGTATAATCCCGAAGACTATTGTTTTTCTTATGGCATTTAGTATCTCCTCCACGCACTCTACTTGGTTTTGCTACAATTCAAATACGTCTTTCAGACAAATTTTTTATTTTAACACACAATATATATTTAAAATTTTAGTGTTTACATGTATATTCACCGTTGGTAATACCATCATTTTTGTTATTCTAATGTTGTTTACGATTATATCCGCAACATGCCCCATTGATGTGATAATACCAGTGTCCTCACATTCACTTACAACCGTTTGAAGTATGTAGTTGTTACAAAGTATTCGTTAGTTTTTAATAACATGCAGTATGTTAATAAGTCGTGGACTTTTATTATTAAAATCTTTCTAATTTTTAGATAGTTAAAACATCTGCAACATTATTACACTCCCTAGGAACATGACCACTAACAACTTGTAAAATTCTATTTATATTCGATAAAAGGTTATGATCCTCCCATTTTCCTTTCTCAAAATTTGAAACAGTAGCTTCAATGACAAATTTGGAATCACCTTCCAGAATTATGTTTTTGTAATCTTTGCTTTCAATCCATTTAGATGCTTCGTACATTACCAGAGTTTCAGCATGCTCAGGATCTCTAGCTTTAGAACACTTCACCATTGCCTCCATGATAACAATATTTGGTCTGTTTGGGATGCTAATCCCCCAAAATGTATTAATATTATCCTTTTTGAGGAGAGCAAAACTTTGTAATTTATCTTTTTTTGTTATAAATTTGTCTTTTCGATCAAAGTAAAAATAAAAAATCTTTCTGATTATTACCATGGCATCAGTGTCTTCAACATAAATGTACATATATTGCACCATGGTTTACCTCCCATGTACACTTGTTTTATTTTACCTTCATGTATTGCATGTAACGTTTTTAAAATATCTTTTTAATGCGAAAAAGGATCAAAACATAAATAATTATTAAACCTCACCATATATTTTTCTTTATCGTCTAAAAAAATTCAAATGCTTCGGAGATTGTTGTACGATTTTCAAACATCAATTTTTCTCTTGTTTAGTCTGGAATTTTTGAAACATTAAGTTCCTCCGATGGTATATATTTCCTATTCTCAATATTTTTGTTTAAGATCAATAATATAAATACATAATTTTCACAACTTACATTTGTTGGTAATCTTCCACCTCTAGTACGTTGAGATCTACGTATATTCATGTAGCTTTACTGGGTTGTAGAAAAACTTCTAATACGATAATTCATATTTGCCAGATTCGATTTAAAGTCTCAATTTATTTTTGAATATATATAATGCAATGAGTTTTGAATGCTAACCGTACCTTGAAATCCTTCAACAGTCGTTAGAGTCATTATTATTACATGATTAACCCTATTATCTTCTAGCATCGAATCATTTAGTCGGGTGGGTCAAATTCTCCCATATGGTTATTCTGATAGAAATTTCATCGTTGTTTTCTAACAAAACGTCACATGTTGGTGCATCGGTTTCGTTTTTCTTATGCTTCATCTGGCTTCTTGAAAGACCTCTCGAAACTCCTACAACATCTGTGAAAAAACAATCATTTGCTTAGATGTTTTTATCATAGACATATATAAGACAGTGATTAACCTCACTTGGTGAGGCGGGGCTTCTCCCCGCACCTCTCCCAGAAAGGGTCTCAATTAACAATTGCAGTATATAATAAAAACACCAATATCATTTAGTAGATTAACAATTGAATCAAATTCACCAATTACTTACCGTTTAAGGTGTTGGAAATTAAGAAATCCTCTTAAAAAAATACTTTTGAAAAATTATACCAATATTTAAAATCAATAATGAGTTCATGACATTGCTAACATCAATCAACATTTAAATTTAATAAACCATTTAAAAAATATTGAAGTGGATAAGCATACTAATCAGTTCGAGGTTTTTCTAATCGACGACCATCCTCATATGATGTTGTTATATAATCTTGAGGGTATGCTATGGTCATAAGATAAAATCTAAATGTAGGCAAAGTTCGTCGTAACATATGTTAAAGTCAAATGTCAAGTAATTTTCTGACTTATACCACAATGCATCTCCATGAGTACTGAGTTATGATCTGTACGGTCTACAAATTGCAAATCCCATGCCAACACTAATAAAATGCATTATTTTAACTCTAATATGTACACCGAAATGAATTTCATACAATTTAACATTCTAACTTACTTGCGTGCAAAGAGTTGAATTCGAATTATATTTTCAATGAAGATTTGTTTTGGCAAAACTGGCTACCACATGTTTACGCAGAAGTTCGAAAAATACCGAACTAATTAACCAACTTATTACATAATCAAACAAAGAAATTAATAAACTATATTATATCCTCAGGCAAAAAAATATTTATTTTGTAGCCTAAATATCAAGGTTTTACTAGAAAGAAAAAAGATAGGCAGTTATAATGCAAACGTATGATTCTCACTTCACTAATTTGAGTCCACGGTGACTCTGGTAAACCAACAATTATCTGGTGATAAAATCGTTACCATTGTGTCAGAAGAAACACATGGTCTAATGTTTGCAAGTTCAAATCTTGTGACATTAAAGGCATTTTAGAATTTTGCCTGCTCACTGTGGCCCAAAAGTATAGACAACCGATCACAGTCGTCATGATTTGGCACAAATACACTCATAGTGGCACCTTAAATATGCATTTCGGTATTTCATTCATCAAACGTCTATAGATAGATATAACTATTAACACAAAAACAGAAACAGAAAAGATAACTCTTTTATTACATCTCACATACATCTTTCTTACACTCTCGTTACACCTCACAGATATATATTGTTTCCATGGTTTTTCAGCGTCTTTTATGTTCATGCTAGCTATCTCTTTGGTTGCAGTTCCTCTACTCTTTGGTTGCAGTTACGCTACCCTTGTACTTATACCA
Source organism: Papaver californicum (assembly GCA_023531435.1). Classification (NCBI taxonomy): domain Eukaryota; kingdom Viridiplantae; phylum Streptophyta; class Magnoliopsida; order Ranunculales; family Papaveraceae; genus Papaver; species Papaver californicum. Next base: position 7,066,879 of record JAJJMC010012048.1, on the reverse strand, counting down.
CATACCAAGATAAAACCAAAATTCACTACATCACAGTAATCTTGTGGTAAAAAGAGTCTAATCTCCATTTGTTTAGATCTTCAGGCAACCGATTCCCAGTCACATTTCCTTCAGTTGCTCGATGAACTATAGAAACCATGAAACTGCTAATGTAGCTCCCCACTGCGAAGCCAAGAAAGAAAAAGGACACTGCAACTCTTCTCATGTTCTTGGGAATTGGTCATAGTAAAACTCAAGCAAACCTATGTGATTAAATGCTTCAGATAAACCATTATTTGAGAGCTGAAGGATTAACAAATGTGAATACATTGATGATATGGCACCTCCACCTTTGTCAATACATAATGTTGGGTAAGTAAGAGCGAAGGAGCGAAATTCCTTCGTCGTTGCTCCACTAATGCAGAGACGAACATCGTGATTATAGATATGAAAGTTCCAATTCCCATTCTCTAAAGGAGTGATATACCACCTTCTTGGCTTGTTAGTTTTTAAAGTGGCGGGACAATGAGGTGATCATAAATAGGGATCCAAATGACAATGCTAATCCAGGAGAAGGCAATGTAGGATGCTGCTGGCACCTTGAAATATTTAGTGCCGAGGTGCCTATCTTATTAGAGGGTTTGGAATATTGCAAATGTATGTTGTTGAGTGATTGTGATACGGAAAATGGCACTTGAAACCCATATAGGAAGAACTCTTACAAGACATTTCAACTCTTCCACTTGTTGCATGCTACAAAGTTTCTACGGATTCCCATAGGTTCAACTTGTAGATGCCATATCCTAATACATGTGTGAAACGCCCAACTGATACATACATCGAAAGATACATCATATGTGTGAAGTGATGATGACTCACTGGATCTAACAATTGGACTCTCAAGTATAAATTAATTCTAATTCGTAATTGCATTTTAAAAAGCTACAACACACACACGTACATGCATAGGTGATCAGATACCAATGTGATGGAGACACACGTACATGCATAGGTGATCAGATACCAATGTGATGGAGGGAGATTTATAGAAAATAAATCTATTACTCCCTCCGTTTCAAGAAAAGAGTTACTTTCTCTTTAAATTTTTGTTCCAACAAAAGAGTTACTTTCATTTTCAATATAACAAACTTTCAAAACTATCCTTATTATTTTAAGAAATGTTATTATTCTCATTATAAAGATATATGTAGTATTAAACTTTTTATTAGGGTAAATCTGGAAATAAATTATAAAAGTTATTCTCTCTCATCTTGCCTTAACAATTGTGCAAATGGGAAAAGTAACTATTTTCCTGAAACGGAGGGAGTATTTTATTATTATTATTTATATTTTACTAATGTTATTTTTAGTAGAAAAATAATTAATTTTTGGATTTATTATTTAGGATAATTTTAGAAGAGTCTAGAAGTTTATTTTAAGAGTTTTAATAAGTTATGAAAGTTGCCTAAAGGTAGTAGTTACCTTTGGAAACAAGTTTATAGGTTTTTCATAAGTTTAAGGTTTGTTTAGTAGGAGTTATCTAAATAAGGAGCTCCAAAAACGAAAATTAGGGTTTGAGTCGGTTTAGGGTTTTTTCATCATTTCTTGGCTAGCAAGTTAGGGTTTTTCCCCAAGTCTATAAAAGAGTCATCTATGTATTATTTTATGGAGTTGAATTTGATTAATAAGAATTATTTTCTTAAACTTGTTCAAGTTTAATCGATTATTGTTTACAGTCGGGAAACCGAAGTCTAAATGATTATCGTTGTTCATAGTCGATATTCCTAGGGATATTTGAAGTCTGAACAAAACCTCTATTTTCTTTCTTTTGTTTATTGTCCGCTGCATCAGTTGGTATCAGAGCAAAATTTGATTCTAGGGTTATTTGATGTTATTAAGACGAGTAGTCAGGGTTAATAAATTGTCACCAAGACGAGATCCGAGAAGATGTGAAGATCTGATCAAATCAAAGAAGGAGATTCTGGATGTGATAGAATATTATTTGAAGAAGTCACTAAAATCTCAATCTAAACCATGCTCGCTTATATAAGAAAATAATATTACAGATAACGACGTTGAAGACTTGTTTTGTCGTCATGACAATGATGCACAAAATCAAGTTATTGTAGAGAGATATACAACTCCGATCTTTGATAAATATCCCGATGATGAGGAGGATATGAAATTTTCTTTTCAAAAAGGCAAAGAACATCCTGTTTCTGACAAAGAAAAACAGTCCCAAAAAGTTTCACATGATTTAATGGAGTTTCATGGTGAGTCATCTAATCCTGATAAACTTATTGATTTAGAAATTCCTGATACTGATGAGTTATATTTGCCCGAGAGTAAGCTAGTTGTTCATTATTATGATACACAAATTGTCTCTCATATCAACCATAACAAAAGGGAATTTGTTGAATCAACTTATGAAGATTCGTTTTGGGCTTCCATCATACCTCATGCTTCTGTACGGTGCATAAATTATTTTTTTACAACATCAATTCCTGTGTATGAAGATTGTCATCAACGAGTTACACATGCAGAACATGGTACTGGCAAGATTCGAGGACGAATCTTCTCCAACACCGGTAGAATGATGGAGGGAGATTTTATGGAAAATAAATCTATTATTTTATTAATGTTATTTTTAGTAGAAAATAATTAATTTTCGAATTTATTATTTAGGATAATTTTAAAAGAGTCTAGAAGTTTATTTTAAGAGTTTTAATAAGTTACGAAAGTTGCCTAAAGGTAGTAGATACCTTGGGAAACAAGTTTATAGGTTTTTGATAAGTTTATGGTTTTTTTAGTATGAGTTATCTAAATAAGGAGCTCCAAAAACGAAAATTAGGGTTTGAGTCGGTTTAGGGGTTTTTTCATCATTTATTGGCTAGCAAGTTAGGGTTTTTCCCCAAGTCTATAAAAGAGTCATCTATGTTATTTTATGGAGTTGAATTTGATTAATAAGAATTATTTTCTTAAACTTGTTCAAGTTTAATCGATTATTGTTTACAGTCGGGAAACCGAAGTCTAAATAATTATCGTTATTCATAGTCGATATTCCTAGGAATATTTGAAGTCTGAACAAAACCTCTCTTTTCTTTCTTTTCTTTATTATCCGGTGCATCACAATGTCACCACCAAGTAATCAAGTATAAAAAATTGTGCTTACTGTTGTTTCATGTTGGAATAAATAATTTTAAACTGCACAGCTGAGACGCTAATATCACCATCCATAACTTTATCTTTGAAACCTAAGCCTTGGAACGCAATCAACGATGTGTAAATGTCATATACTTAAACTGATATCCTAAAGTTTTTCCCCCAAATTTCCCATGTCCTTAGCCTATAGTTAATCAATTAATCTAAAAAAATGAGATTTGTATCTTCTTATTCAAAACAGGTATCGCATATTCAGTATGCACTTACTAATGTTTGTAATTGCTGAATCAATAGCTTCTCCCTACATATTCAACCAGTTCTGGCTCTTTGTAAACCTTAGAACGGATAATCTTTTTTATTTTATTTTTAACATCAATTAAATAGCTAAAAGAGCCTAATATCAAAAGAAACTGAACTGATAATTTAAATAAAGCCAATTTGGATACCTGGAATACCGTCTAATGGAAGATCTTAGCAAGGGTTGCTACCATGAATGTAACAAAATCACCTAAAACGTCTTCTGGCCGCGTCATCCATCTCAAGCCTTCGAGCATCTGATATTTTTAGTAGCTGAAGAATCGCATCTGCAGATTCTACCACATTCTGAGCAAGGAATCCGTATGCTTCCCTTGGTCTTCTAAAACGATGTCCATCTTTGGACCCGCTGAATTATGATCTTAAATATATAGTTGGAAAAATATGAATGAAACAATCACAAAATATGGTCATAAGGAAATATAAAAGATATGTGCATCACATATTTAAGAAAAAGACCCACCAATAGGGACTGTTGTAGCAACCATGTACTCTACAATACTTATGCCAAAGTGTTCATCTACCAGAATGGATCCCTGCAATGGCACCTTGATAGGTGCATTATTTGCACTATTTGGATACTCTAACTCATCGATTTCTTGTTAGTTTTCATATCATTATGCTTTGATTTTGTTTGTTTATGAGTTTCTTAGGAGTTCTGAAGTGTATTCAACCAAAGAAGAGGTTAAAGAATAGAAACACAACTTTGAAACAAGAGTTCCAGAAAGATTTACGGTTGGGAAAGTACCTCAAAACCCAACCGTAAAAGAAGTTGGTTTTGAAGGCAAATTCCAAGAAGATTTACAGTTGGGTCTAGACTCTCAAACCCAACCGTAAAATTAATTGAAGATATATGAAGATTTTGTCATTTTTATCTTATATAGAATTGAAAGACGAAGTCAACTCAAAAAGAATAAGGTCAATCAGACATCGGATGAGGGAGTAATGATCAAAACAGTGAAATACAAAAAAGTGTCTAGGAAAAATTACGGTTGGGTTTATTGGCTCGGACCCAACCGTAAATCTGGGGATTTTGGGTGAGATTTTTGTGTCAGAAAATCGGTTGGGTTTATTGGCTCGAACCCAACCGTAACTGGGGAGTTTGGCACGTGTGTGGGCTTTTAAAACATGGAAAACATGGTCCCGGAAGGATTCTAAACCGAGATTTCGTGGATACTATATAAGGAGACATCCAAGACATTAAGAAAATACCTTTTACACTTGAAAACACAAGAAGAACAAGAATCTAGGGTTGGGAGTTGCAATTGATCATCACGATAACTAGGGTTTGCTTTACTTTTTTTCTTGATTATTTTCCATGAACTAAACTTTTCTTATTGGTTAGAGATGTAGTCCTAAGTTGTAAAACATGTTTATTAATTGAAGTATTCATTCTCATATGTTCATAATCTCTTCAATATCGCTTATATTCTACCGTTTATAAAGCCTTGTATGATGGATTGCTTGTTTGTTTAAGTTGCAAATTAGATGAGCATGCATTGACATTTATAGCTAAACTAGGGTTTGATATCCGGAATTGTCGAAAGACCCTTGTTACAAGTAGTATAACATAGTTGTTAAGGACGGGATGTTGCCATGCAATTATGTGTAGAAGCGTGACCTAGGTTAAATCCGAGTGGCTCTTGCGTCGGATTGCTTAGGATAACCTCAACTCACAAATACCATTGTTTTCATTGGGTTAAACTTGATTGGCTCTTGCGCTAAGTTATTCGTTGAAAAGGATTCAAAGAGTGGCTCTTGCGCCTTTGATGATAATAGGAGTTTTGCCGGAGTAAGCCTGCGATAGGATGCTTTAGGGTTATTGATATTGAGAGTGCATGAATGTTGAGTATGATTTGGTTGATAACATGTTGGAAGATGGAAGATGAACTCTCTAACCACTGTTCTTTATCTCTGATATTCGTTTTAATCTTTTGCTTTAGTATAATTTAGTTATAATCACAACCAAAACCCCCCTGTTTACATAAGTAATCGAAAGTAATTAACAATCACCTGCCTCTCTGTGGGAACGAACTTGTTCTTATTACTATACTTTAATCTATATTAGTGAAATAAGAACTTGAATTAATTTTGCTTGGCTGACAACCGACCACACCTCCCATAAGTCTCACTAAATTTCTGCTCATAGTGGAATTGTACCAAATGTAAAGCACATAAAAAAATGAACGGCGTTACATGGAGATTATAGTGAAAATATGAATGTGAGAATTTGTTTCAAGCACCTCAACAGAGCAACCCCTAATTAGTATTCGTATTCATTTGCATATGTTAAATTGTTGTAATTAAAGCACCCATATGAGAAAGACTTAGAACTCGTTTTGTATATTTTCACAGCCTCAATTGTCAAGAGTACGGCCTACAGATTAGTACTTCCTTTCCATCCTGAAAGACAAATTCACACGGTATAAGTATTAAGGAACCTCACATGAGAGTAAAATAAAAAAAAACAATACAAAATGAAAAGAGAAAAATCATATTTAAATAATCTTTCACTATAAATCTACCTTTTAATCCTTACTTGATTTCATTTACGGAGGATCTAGTGATCACCACACGGTATATCACCTGGTTGATCCACAATAAGGCAAACAAAGTTAAAAGATTATTATAAAAGTATAAGAAGAAATGAGAGACAATAGAGATTAAAAATCTTACATACATTTATCATAAACATGATAGATTGATTTGAGAGTTGATAGTGATAGTGAAGGCTTCCAATACTGATTCCCTAATCTCCTAGCGTAGCCCTGCATCATCTCTTTGTTTTCCCACCAAAATCCCAACTTAGGACAACTCATCATCGATAACGCCACCCTATGTATAATAAATCTCTTCCCATTACCACTTAAATTTCCATACTCCTCACACAACGATCTCAAAATACTCGTAATCTCAGACTGATAGTTGTGGCACTTAACAAACACCGAAACTGACGTTCTATGCAATGGCAGCGATAACTAAAAAAAACATCTCTAAGTAAAAATGCACCGCGAAAGAAACAACATCTTCATTACCATTAACTAATAACTCACTGAAAACTTTAGAAAGCGGCTATGCATTACTCATTTGGGAATGAATTATGTTTAGAGAAACTAATTCTTTCAATTCAGTAAAAAAAATCAAAGAAGAATCATCTAATGGTACAATATTCAATGCTTGGATATATGATTGAGGGAATATTATAGTTGTGTATGTCTACTGGTGACGTTGTTGTAAAGCTCTTCATTTCGCAGACATCTTAATTGAACCCTGGAAGAAAACACCGAAATCAGAATAAGGATTTACCCAGTGTTTTTGGTTGTCAACACACAAAAAACTTTTAATGAAATTTACGGCAGTCATTGGGGCATTTAATCGAGTACGTTGAGTGCATTATGGTTGGTGATGATGGCTAAGTTTGGTTGGTATTTCTAACACCAATTTTCCTTCCTTGCAACTGATTTCAACCATTTAACAACAAACCCTTTTCATGAGCCATTCAATATACCGACTACAATGGATTCTCCAAATTATATCTGATATATACATGGCAATTTAAAGAATATAGATATAATAAAACAATCTAACCACATAACAGTCAGAAATGAGCCGTTAACTGGCAAGTATAATCCAGGTTATATATAATTCACCATGACAACAATTACCATAACTTGAATCGTGTAAGCATACAAAATAAACAAGCACATATAGGACCTGGTGGGCAGTAGGTTTAATATAACATGATATCAAGGCCTGGAAAAGATATAAATGAAACGCAGCTTATACTATTAATATGTTAGACATCAACTAGGATTGACGGCTTAGACATCAGCTTATACTATTAACATGGTTCAAGACTGTAAGCTTAAGTAGCCAGCATTCTCACTAGCCTAACAATACTCATGTAATTCGTACCACACCAACGGCGTGTACCATCCCATATGGTCAATCAAATAAATTTAAGGGATTCTAAAGTGGACAATAATCAATTCAGTAGCTACTAAAATTCCACATTAAGTTAATAATAATTGGTCACCACCAATCCATTCTCAAGTGCAAGAAAACCCAAATAAATACCAATACAAAGATACCAACGATCATCGCCCACTACTGCATATAACATGATTGTATCTTAAAAACCCGTTGCTACACAAGTGTTTCAACTAATGTGAACTATACCAGACCTATGTTTATAGCATCTAAAGCCCAGTTCCTTGCACCTTCCACAAAGCAGACATTTAGACTTTAAACATTAATCTGTACTTAACATCATCATTAGTTAAATACTCCATTCCATTATTTTTGTTTGTTTGTTGCAAATGAATTCAGAATTTCAGATCAGCAGTTAGTACAACAACACTCAGAAAACCAAAACCATACACATAAAGATCTATCGATACTCAGAAAAAGGGGTAAATAATGTAAATGAAATACACAACACTCATAGTAATAACTAATAGCATTACAAGAAACAATAGCAAATAACTTGAATGAATGCCGGCAATAAAATCACATTAAGCAATAGCAACATCAAGAGAATCAAGACATTTACCAAGAGAATCAAGACATTTACCATATTAATATTTGACACCCAAACCGCCAGGCTCCAGCAGTACAAGCAATTCCAAGTTCCAACTAGTTGAGTATGGTGCAATTAGGGCTGCATATGAAAGAAAAACAAATGAATGGTGCAATTAGGGTTGCACGTGAAAGAAAAAGAGATGAATGGTGAATGGGTTTTACACTTTTACTATGCTGAGAAGACGAAATGAAATTGAAGAAGAAATCACCAGACGAAATCACCAGACGAACAAGAAAGTCACGAAACCATTGTAAACCAGAGACGGCTGAAGAGTGAAGCCTGAAATCATCTAACCTAACTTAATACACTAACGACTGAGATTAAAACAATCTTAAAATATCAATGACTAGTATAGATCGGTTTTTTGGGTCCGGTACAGGTCGGTTCTGAGGTTGTACATGTACCTTGTACCCACTTGTACTCGGTTCCCATTTTTTTTTCTTGTACCCTGTACCTTGTACCCTCGGTTCGATTTTTTGGGGTACAGTTCCATCGGTTCCGGTCCGGTTCTTCGGTTCCGGTCGGTTCCTGTGCATCCCTAGTTCCAACTTCCAATTCAACCTAGCCAATTTAAAATGTAGGAATTAATGATTAGTCCTAAATCTGTTGGGATTTGGACAGTTTAGTCCTATCATCTCATGCATGTTACAGTTTAGTCTAAAATTTTCCCGGCTAGATAGTTTGGTCTAAAATTTGTACGAATTAGTTCAAATTCCTCTTATCCAGAAAATTCGACCTTTTTATATTACCCCAATTACCCCATTTATGTTTTCGTATATACTAAGAGAGTTTTTAAAACTTTTAGATCTGAGATTTTTAACGAGAGAGAAGTGATTTTTTGGGTTTTTATTTTTTAAAGAGATTAATGGAAAGAGAGAGACCAAGAGAGATTTTAGAGACGATTTTGTTGGATTAAGTCTTTTCTTCATCATATTGCGATCTCAAGTTGGTTTTTGATCAATTATCTTTTGTTCGATTTGTTTTATTTCTTCGATTTTATTTTTTAATGCATGAAATGAAATTGATTTGATGTTTTATCTTTTGTTAGATCTTTTGATTTTTGTTTTTGATTTTGATTTTGTTATTTCTTAGGTTTTGATTTTCGTGCAACCCTTTTGATTTTGATTTTGTTATTTCTTAGGTTTTGATTTTCGTGCAACTCTTTTGATTTTGAGTTTGAGTTTTTTTATTTATTTTTTTGGATGCATGATATGAGATCGATTCGATCTTTTTCTTCATTTGTGTGTTTCATTAACACGCTGAAAGTTATTATTGGTTAAGTATTGATAGAGTAATTGATTTCTTTTATTTTGATTATGGAGAATATGTACTTTTTTGTATACTGTATATGTTTTAGTTTATGGTGATTTTAAGGTTGATTTAAAGAACTTAAATTGTGATTCAAATCTTTTGATTTTAAATCTCTGTGTTAGTTGATTCAAATCATTTATATGTGATTTGCATTTATTATCTTTTGAGATCTTTGTGTCGGTTGATCCAAAAATAGCTATTTTTTGAGATTTTTTGTATGTGATTTAGATCTTTGATGTCTTCATCTGTGTGTTTTTAAGCATGTTAAATTTTATTTGTGGTGTTTAATTGATAGAGCGAGTGATATCTTTTATGGTGATTATATAGCATTTGTACTTTCTTATACATTGTATATGTTTCAGTTTATATAACTTGTGCACTTTAATGTACGCCGTATATGATTTTTATATATGTTTTTTGTAATATGCAGGGTATCAACCATGTCTGGGAATGTTGGTTATGCTATTGATAAAATGCTTAGGTTTTGTAATATGTTTTGATTTTGTTATTTTTTTTGTAGAAGTGTACGCTTAGGGATTTGTAATATGTTTCAATTTTGTTATTTTTTTGTTGATGTGTAAAAGGAAATGCTCTATGATGAATATATAGGTTGTTTTGATGTGTAAATATTTGTACACTGAAATTTTCTGTGATGAATGCATGAGTTGTTTTGTTTGAATAAATGCTTTATTTTATTATTTTTCTGTAGATATGTATATAGTATACAGTAGTATGCTTTGTGATGAATACATGGCCTGTTATGTGGGTATAAATATTTTTTTTTCTTATATTTGTTGTAGGAGTGTACATATTTGTACACCTTGGTGATATCTCAAGGATATATAAACTGATTTGTGGGTATGCATGTTCATTTTTCTTTGATTTTTGTAGGAGTATACATAGTTGTACACATGTGTGATATCTCATGGATATATGGACCACTTTGTGGGTATGCTTGTTCTTTTTGTTAGATTTGTTGCAGGTGTGTATATAGTTGTACACTTGTATGTTATCTCATGGATATATGGACTGTTTTATGGTCATGGATGTTCGATTTGTTAGATTGTTGTAGGTATATACATAGTTGTACACCTCAGTGATATCTCATGGATATATTGTGTGTTTTGTGTTGGCATGGATGTTTGATTGTTAACTTTTTGTAAGTGTGTACATAATTGTACACCTTTGTGATATCTCAAGGATATATGGACTGCTTCGTCGGTATGATTATGATTTAGATTGATTTAGATTTGATTACCCATTTAATCATTTCAAAAAAGATTTAGATTGGATTTTCTACCTGATTTGAATCTTATATTTATTCTTCAATGATTGTAATAAACTCAATCTTAAATTTATGGACTCATAAGCTCAAAATGATAGAGCGTCCAAGCCTATCATAAGGTTTGCATGGTTGATTTGTTCTATGTTTTGTAGGGGTGTACATATTGGTGCACCCATGTATTTTCCATGAAGAATAGATCTGTGTGTGGGTATGAATGATCGATTTAATGCATGTTTTGTAGCTATGTACATATTGGTGCACCTGTGTAATTCCCATAAAAAATAGCTTTGTGTGTGGTCA
>JAJJMC010012048.1:7023856-7055935 GCA_023531435.1 Papaver californicum | reverse complement strand
GGTTTTATGCATGTTTTGAATGGGTGTACATATTGGTGCACTAATATAATGATGTAATTTTAAATATAGTGGTAAAAAGGGTTTGATTCTCAGACTTGTGAAGATTCGATTTCTAGACCTAATTTTAATGACTAAAAATAAAGAAGATTAAAGAAAACTTGATTTTAAATTGATGGGAAGAACTAGGGTTAGGGATTCCACTATTAACCAATATTTCAAGTGATAAAATCTTACAATTCTTGTATTCAACTTATTCTAAATATGTCAAAGTTAGATTTTTAAAAGAATAATTGTAAATCAAAAATATGAGACATCAAAAGTTTAAAACTAAGCATGACCCATCAAAAGAAAACACAATTATTTGAGAAAAACCACTTTTTTCAGTTTAATCCAAAGCAATTAATAATAAAGGAATTGTAAAAAAATAGATAAAATAGAAGTTACCACTTAATTTTTGGAGAAATAGCTTCCTCTGTCGCCCCAGTGATGATGATTAGCTCATTGTATTGGAAACACCTTCAAAAATATATTTCATAGCTCAAAAAGTGCTTACAATGGTGAAATAATAGTAATACATGAGATATGATACGCTTATAAGCGTTACAGAGAAGTGTTCTCTGTGTTACAGAAGAAAGAAAAGAAAACATGAGAAAAGAACGAACTTTAGGTACTGTTGAAGTAAGACTGCTTCAGTGCCTGCATTAGCGACAGTATCAACGACACTTCTCTGACGCCTTATGTTCTTTCTCTTTTCTTTCACCAGCAGAAAACTATTTTTCCTGGAAATTTTTTCGGTGCTCTGGTTTCTTCCCGATGGTTTTCTCTTCGACTCTCTTTGCTTTATTTAGCATTAGTAAACCATAGAGATCCTTCTTAACCGATAAGGACTCCAAAACTTATCCAAATCATACTCTAAATCCCTTTAACCAATTCCCGGGTGAAATAGGATTCACCGACAAAAATCTTGATTGTCAACCATTTTTTTCGGCAGAATTAATCCTATTTGACGTGTTTTTTTATCTTTTGAGTGTTTGAACAATTTGAGATACCAAGAACACGTTTAAAATCATTAAAACTCGGTTAATAGACTCATACAGAAACTTTCTCACGCAATCAAAGTCTTCCCGCCATTTTCAGTTTCAAATTCAAAGAAGGGGGTGCCCGAATCCAAGAGTTAGGTGCCTTTATCAATTCTCCCTGGGTGCCTTTAGTAATTTCCCAGCTGCCTTTATCACTTTTCGAGCCGATTTTTCCGCAAATGCTTATTTCTCAAAAATACCTACAGAAACACAAAAAACCATAAAAAGTACAAAATCGAACACTATCAAAATAGATAATCGAGCGCAATTTAGACACAAAAATGTGTCTATCAAATACCCTCAAACTTATTATTTGCTAGTCCTCGAGCAAAACTAATCTAAAAATAAAATAAAATCCTAACTCACTTTCGCAGGAATTTCGACTACATTTAGCATATATAATAAGCCTTTAAACCCCTAAGTGGCCTTAACGAACAGTTTTGTCTCGTGAGGGTTTACAAGATGTATACCCACAAAACCTTTACTCCAAATTTTAGCTACTCGTGAACGATCGAGGATAGACACTAAACAAGTTATTTAGTTGGCATACTAAATTCTTCGGCTATGAGAATCATTACCCTATATGAGTCAAATTGTTGTACACAAGTTTGTACTCAAGCATATTAAATTTATATATAAGAAAACAAAGCTCTACTCAGATAGTTGTTCAACCACAATACTTATAATCTATCAGAGTTCAATCACATGAAAAGATCTAGAAGATGGGAGTAGACAAAATGAAGTTTGCGCGTGTTGACTAAGGTGAACGGTGTTTCCCATATCTGTCTGAAGGTCAGTGCCAGGATGAATCATAATGGATTGAGATACGCTCCCACTGGTCTTAATCAATCGATTCAACTGGTATATACAAGGGTTCCAGCGATCGATTTATTGAAAATAAAACACTTATAAATGTACTGACAGCATGATTGGATCGAGTTGAATCCAAGCGCATGGTCCTTATCAGCATCTTACATGATAGTTCCCATGGATCATGCGTTCCACGCTTGCTTAGGCGACGGAGACAGGGAGAACACACACATATTGCTATCAAAGTGTCAATACTCGATTTTTTTTTAATAAGAATAAAAAATGAGGCTTGATCTGAACACTTTATTTCATCCTGGCGACGATAATAATTCGATACTGGGCCCCACCAAATCACTTAGAGAAACACAAATTACAAAAATAAAAACAGAAGGTGATATGGTTGAGATAGACTCCGAGATATGGTGACAACTATCATGTTATTTCTAACACCTGAACTCTGTCCTTTTATGAATAGACCATTTAACCGGGCACACCAATTCCTATAGAAAAAGAGCTAAGTTTCCATCTACCTAGAATGGTTAGTGTCATCTTGAATTGTTCACAAGTTTTTAGACTTTGGAGTTTTATTATTGCAAAAGTAAAAGTTTCTCCCTTACCCCACAATTTAAATCTGACATTGTCCTTAATGTTCTAAAGATGAATGATTAAAAGCACGAACAAGGAGAAACTGTTACTAATCGAAGGAAATGAGTTAAGGAAAGATATTACCGTGTCGCATGAGTATGGGTTACCTCCCAAGAAGTGCTAAGTTTAAAGTCTTCATCCAGACTAAGAAAGAATTAGTCACCTCCTATGATCATATAGCAATAGTCGGAACAACTGTGGGTCATCCGAATCAAATACTGTTATCACAAATAAGAGGAAACTGCAACAGGCCAAGAAAATGAACAAACCGAGCACACCTTTATCAAGTTTTTTGTTTAAGACAACTACTTCTAGTTGTGGTTCAGGTTCAGGCTCTATAAAAGGGTCTAAATAAAATATCTTCATGGGCTGGATTTCCTCATAAGCAGGATCAATAAGATCAGGTTGTAGAGTCTGGAGTAACTCAAGTAAGAACTTAGAAGCACATAATAATAACCTGAATAATTGTGGATCCTCAAAGTCAATCAGATTTGACTCACACAATTGAATACTATGAAGGTGGTCATTCTTAAGCAAATGTGTCGATTCTAATTCCCTAAAGTAATTAGGTTTAGTCTTAAAACTTAATAACTAACACATTTGAAATTCTAACGTTCCCACATATGGAAGAAAATATTTTGGTGGGAAAACAAAGTCAATCTTTGTATTATCGCCTAGGTAAACCACATCGACCAGAGGATGGGTTTCTAACAACTGAAGTTCTTTCTGGACATGATTAAGATCGGGAAACAGTTCTTGAAGATAGTCTTTTAATATGGTAGAGGCACAAACATCAAGTCCCAAGTGAGGGACTTTTAAAAGAGTCAAAGTTAAAGCACAGGGAGAATGATAATCACCCCAAACTTAGAATTTTGGGTATCCCTAGATAGACTAGTCACAATTTCCCTAACTTCTAGATCATCATATTCCTAAAAACGGTCAATTGCTTCTTCTGAGTTATAATCAAGTGGTGCATCCTCACTCATATTTAAAATCTCTATGGGTCTATCTTTGTAATCTAAGACTATTGTTTCTAAACCGTTGGACTCTAAAACAGTATTCTCAGGATAAACCCGTTCCTCTAAACCATTATCAGCTTCAAAACAAGAAAGTTCTACATCGTCTAAAACCGTGGTATCTTTAGTCAAATCCTTTTCCTTTTTAAGGTGAATAATAATTAAAATTATTTGGATTTGAACCAGAAATAACACTATCATCATGAAGCACAATTGGAGTGATAATTTCTTAATCACTCTGCATGTATATTTCAAGTTCTTCATCAACACTATATCATCATAATAATATGAAGATGTTTGAACCTCGTCTAAATAAATAGTGTTACCAATTATATCCTCGTCCTCTTGACTAGGTGAATAATTATCAAGGGTAGCACTATGTTGGAAATTAAAATCATTTTGAGCAATATTATTCTTTGCAGAAATTTCATTCACACTTAATACGGACCTATTTATATCCCCAGTCATCTCCTTTATGATTCTTCTTGTATCCTCAGTGCACTTCTTAATGGAATTTTCTAGAGAAAAAACTAGATCATAAGGAGTGCTTGATCGCAACTGCTCGTGCGATTCTTCTAGAGGCATAATAGGTTCATTATAAGGACTACTAGGTTGCATCTGCTTTAGGGCATCCCTCCAAGACAAAGAACCTGAATCCTCATAGGGAGTACTAGATTGCATCTGCTTTAGGGAATCCCTCCAAGATAAAGAACTAAAATTTTGCTCACTTTCATGTTCATAAGACGGGTGTATGTACGAATAGTAATTGGGGTCACCCTGGTATGAGTAATAACCTTCAAAAGGTTGGCGGTGATCCTGAATACTATCCATACAATGATGATAGTATGGATAATGTCTATTTTGAAATTCAGTCGGATATTCATTGTATTGGTCCTTATAATACCAGTTCAACATTTTCTAAAAACTTCCTAATATAAAAAAAATCTAAGAAAATAAATCCTAACATGAAGGGGTTCTAAACATACACAAACAAGGCTGACTCAACCAAATCAAACCTATTGAATCTAGCAAACAAAAAGCATGATGGCTCCACTTAGATTGTTTCTAGACCAGCTTCTATTCTTTCGAAAGGCAACTAGTTACAGTTTTAGCAAACCTCTTAGAACGATCTGAATTAGATTAAGTCGAAGAGAAACAGGATAAGCTCTAAGGAGCTTTGATAACCCTGTCTCTTTGGAAACTTTTCCCTGGGTTACAAGGCGGCTCTAATCAACTTAAAATAATCTTCCTAAACTTCGAGTTAGGCTAACAAAGTAACCAATACAGTCCTTTTGAACGAGTTTCCTATAAGTTCGTTACCCTATCGGTCTCTTTCGAGTCAAAATTTTAAGGTTTAGGTTCGCGTTTGGTGACGTGTTCCTAAAGTGGGCAAAAAGGAAACAATGATGAAATCCGAGTCCTTATCTTGTATGGCAAGTTCTTGCCTTTTACTAAAAAAATAAGTCCGTATTCAATTCCTCAACATATATGCATACGAAGGAATACAGTAAACCCACTTGCAGGGGATTCATGGGTTGATCGAGTTTTACCTCCCGTACCAGACGGGGATGAATCGGTTGTAGTCGACTCGGGCCACCAACTCTTGTGTCAGTGTGCGAACCCGAGGGGCCGAGACAATATCGTAATTGTCATCCTTCCATGTAGCAGTTTATATTTAAATTACCCTTCCGTAGGGTTTAAAAATAACAAAATGTCGAAAGTCCAAAATAAAGTCCAAAAAGTGTCCAAAAATAAAAGAAAAATCACATAAATAATAAAAAAAATTAATACAATTTTCTAAACAAATAAAATCTAAAAAAAATAAATCTAATTAATAAAAATATTTGTCTTCTTTTCCGTTCTTTAAGCTTTAACTTTTAACTCCAACTCCTTAACTTAAACTTCAAGTCTTTAATCACCAAAGCCTTTGGGCTTTATTTCCTGTCAATCCAAGATCCAAACCTGTAGCAAAAATAGAAACACCTAAAGAAACGCAAAATAGAACACAATAAAAAATAATACTAAAAATAAAAATAAAAACCTAAAAATAAATCTAAAACTCTAAACCTAAAAACAAGTCCTCGGCAGTGGCGCCAAACATTGATGTA
This sequence comes from Papaver californicum, assembly GCA_023531435.1. NCBI lineage: Eukaryota > Viridiplantae > Streptophyta > Magnoliopsida > Ranunculales > Papaveraceae > Papaver > Papaver californicum. The sequence goes on along the minus strand of JAJJMC010012048.1, from coordinate 7,050,277 downwards.
ATTTTAAATATAGTGGTAAAAAGGGTTTGATTCTCAGACTTGTGAAGATTCGATTTCTAGACCTAATTTTAATGACTAAAAATAAAGAAGATTAAAGCAAAATTGATTTTAAATTGATGGGAAGAACTAGGGTTAGGGATTCCACTATTAACCAATATTTCTAGTGATAAAATCTTACAATTCTTGTATTCAACTTAACCAGCAGAAAACTATTTTTCCTGGAATTTTTTCGGTGCGCTGGCTTCTTCCCGATGGTTTTCTCTTCGACTCTCTTTGCTTTATATAACATTATTAAACCCTAGAGATCCTTCTTAACCGATAAGGACTCCAAAACTTATCCAAATCATACTCTAAATCCCTTTAACCAATTCCCGGGTGAAAAAGAATTCACCGGCAAAAATCTTGACTGTCAACCATTTTTTTCGGCAGAACTAATCCTACTTGACGTGTTTTGTTATCTTTTGAGTGTTTGAACAATTTGAGATATTAAGAACACGTTTAAAATCCTTAAAACTCGGTTAACAGAATCATATAAAAACTTTCTCACATAACCAAGTCTTCCCGCCATTTTCGGTTTCAAATTCAAAGAAGGGGGTGCCCCAATCCAAGAGTTGGGTGCCTTTAATAATTTTCCGGTGCTTTTAGTAATTTTCCGGGTGCCTTTATCACTTTTCGAGTCAATTTTTCCGCAAATGCTTATTTCTCAAAAATACCTACAAAAACACAAAAAACCATAAAATGTACAAAATCGAACACTATCAAAATAGATAATCGAGCGAAATTTAGACACAAAAATGTGTCTATCATGTAATTCCCATGAAAAAAATAGTTTATATGTATGGTTATGAATAATCGATTTTATACATGTTTGTAGGGGTGTACATATTGGTGCACCAATGTAATTTCCATGAAAAAGTAGGTATGTAGGTGAGTATGAATGATAAATTTCATGCATGTTTTGTAGGTGGCACGCACATCTGAAAAAATGACTATATAAGCTTATGAAAATTTTATGCATGTGTAATTTTTTGTACACATGAGATAACCATGAAGAGAAACTTAAAAAAAAATTAAAAAAATGAAAATTATATAGTCATATGGGTACTCTTTTTGTAGATCTCGGAAAGAGCTTTCTGAATATATGAAGTTTGCGAATTTTGGATGAGCGATTTGAAAGATAAATTATTATTTTTTTATATTTATATTATTTAAAATTGTTGACACCATCATAAGTCACTTCGGACTAAACTGTAAATATTTGAACTAAATTGTAAATCAGGAAGATTATTTGTGTACTTTATATATTACAAATGAATAAAGGACTAAATTGTACCTAGTTGAATGGATCAGGTCTAAATTGTCTATTTCTGAATGTATTTGGACTAAACCGTTATTTTCTCTTTAAAAATTTGATGGACCCGGGCAGGGAAAATAAGATATTGTACTGCCAATGGCAAAGCTCTAACCGCGAGGCTAGAAAATACACAATCGTTATCTCAACGGCTATATATATAAATAGAACCCTATTATTGGGGCTACAACTCTTTTGGGTTTAGGGACTGGGTAGGATTCTAATATCCTAAATATTGATAGGGGATCTAATTTGTAATCAAAGTCAAAAATACTCTTCTTTTATAAAAAAACCTACTTATAACAACTATTCACTATAAAAAAAACAACTTAAATCTTTTATTGTTTTCCTTATTTTCTCCTTCATAATTCATGATTGAAATTAAAAATAATAATAATTAAAACAAAATCAGTTTTAGGAACTACTTACGACCAGGAACTACTGAATTCCTAGTCGTAAACACTTCCTACGGTTAGTAGTTCATCTATTCTTAATCATAAGTAATTTATCTACGACTAGGAATTAAACATTTTCCAACCGTAGGATAGTAATTTTTTGTTGTTTATGGATGGAAAATGACAAATCTCTAGCCGTCGGAAATTTTACGACTAAGAACCTAGTCGTAGGTGAATTTGAAACTCAAGAACAAAAATATAAACTCATTTTCATATCGAGTACGTGTGTATTATGGCTAGGAATTAATCATTTTTCAGTCGTAATTTGTTATTTACGGCTAGGAAATGTTTAATTTCTAGCCGACTCATTTTCATACAGAGTACATGCCTATTACGGCTAGGAATTAATCATTTCCCAGCCGTAAATGATTCTTAAAATGAAAAAAATAAGGGAGGGTGTATGCCCCTTTCTTTGATTATGAAAGTTAAATACTTACAAAAAAATCATTAATCTAATCCAATCACTAATTTTAACTAGTTTAGTTAATTAATTTTACTAACACTAATAAATCTAGAGCATTTTAGGCATCATAAAAAATAGTAGGATAAGGGACTTTTGAGTTGGTTACAAGATGACCCTATTTTATCATCTTGTAAGCCCTCAAGAGCAAAAATGTTCAGCCCAGGGTTTTATAAATATTTTCCTTATCTCATACTTTTCTTACCTGCTTTTTATTTTACACAAATTTCTTTATATTTTCCCAAGTTTCTTCATAGTCTCTAGTTTCAATCAATATAATTTTTAAAATACATCCTAATTTGGGAAATGAAAAGGAAATGGATATAGATATGTAATAGTATCCCCTGAGTCACCCGAATTACTCACGAGTAACTCGGGGATCGTCCTCTAGGCGATACGGTTCTTCAATACTCGGTCGAGCCGAGTATTTGGTGTTTACTCGTCGAGTCAATCATTACTCGGCCCGAGTAATACCGAGTCCCTAATAACTCGGTTGGTCAAAATAGTCAATAAAGCTTTTAGAAATTTTCCTATCATTACGTGTTAAAAAAGAAAAATTAACTACTAAAAGTAAAATATTCCTATAATCACATTTAATAACAAATACAAATATAATTTTTTTAAATCTTAGTTTTTTTTATTCTATATTTATTGACTAGGATATAACTCGTGCCATGACGGCACGGGTTTTGGTTGTTGCAGTAGTATAATGTTTAAAAATTTGCAAATCTAAAATACAAACATATGTCACCCTGAAGCGTAATACCATTTGGAACTCATATCTTACGCCGTAACCTCTGAGTCTATTGAAACTTGTTCTTGTCTTGCATCCATTTCCCATTTTCTATAGAAGCTAACTTATGATAATTGAGCACTTCTGGGAACAAAGTCAAGAGTCTAGCTTTAGACTAAAACCCATGGTGTACATTGCTCAACTGAGCTAGGTATGACCCGTGCTGATTTGGTTATTATAACAATTTGTTGTTTAAATTTTTTTAAATCCAGCCTTGCTATTTAGCTAGCCATTTTGAACATCCCCTTTGGCTAGCTTCTGAAACTAAATCTTAGCCACGGATTGAATCAATATAGACCCTGAGTCTGGAATGGTGAACCCTTTAGGATCGTGATGGGTTTTAGGCTGAATCATTTTCGCAAAGTACTGGTTCAAAGCGATACAGTCAAGCATGTTAAATTTACACTCAAAAATATTGTTGAACATACTCGTATAACTACATTGAATGACCCCTATTCTTCACAGCTAAGTTGTCGTGAATTAAGCAGCCTCAGTTCTATGTTCCTATTTGGAACTTGGTTTGGCCGAGCAAGTTATTAGTCAAAAGTGAGACAAAAATAACGACATGTCCAAGTCAGTTCGTGACATCCTTGTTCACATTAGTATACTCCTGGTTTATGTTATCACAACAAAATGCTTTACACAACACTTAACTACTATAACATTTAATACTATAAGCAGTTCACAAATATTAAAATATATAATGTTATAACCTATTTACTTGCATATGTATAAATCTGTAGAGGTAGTATCCGCATGGTGGGAGAATGTACGCTATCCTGGTGAAATATATGTAGAGAAAAATTTTAACCCTGCTAATACATGCGATGTCTGCACAAATTGGTGTTCAAGTCAATGTTTAGGTATGCGAAGATTGGTGGTCAAAAATACGTGCAGTATGCAGTTCCATTCAATTTGTGATTTGTTAATGTTGTTGTAGGCTACCTTCCTCTCCCCCAATTCCAGTCACTGCTTCTCCAACTCCACCAGATTTTTTTTTCCGTCGACAAAGACTTGAATATATGTATGTCTAGACGAAAGTATATATAGATTGCGGATACAATATCCATAACTTGTAGTCAGAAAAGTCCATGTGAGAAGACATGTAATGCAAAAGGTCTTATAAGTCTATGAGATGAGTGCATTGGACATTTTGATGTTCAACAGACAACATATACTTGGTTGTTCACATGAAATGAAAAATAAAAGTGTAAGGCATTTTGCAGAAATAGATTCACAAATGTATAGTAATTTGCAGTTGCATTTCAAAAATAAATCTGTTATTCATAACTGTCACTAAATTTGCATCCATTGATTTATTATTACACTCCCAGAATTTGGATTATTACAATATAGTTTCTCATTAAATTCTAAGACCTTTAAGGTAATATTTCATTAGAAAATGGGTTCTTAAAGCTCGATAGTGAGCACTAATACCGATTGGTTCTCACTTAAATTGCAGGGTGCTTTTCATAAAGAAACGGTAGTTGGAAAGCTTTTCTTAAGTAGAGCCGCCAAGGTTGTTCCGAACGTATTTTCTATAATAGTCGAGAAAAATATTGGAATCAACTTCATATCTCGGAAAATATTTCAATAAAATCTCAAATGTTTTAGTTTCACCGATGCAATCTCCTTCGCTTCTAATGTAGCAATTCTAAACTGTTATTTATCAATCCTAAAACATACATCGTCAAAGAATTTAACCCAAACACGACATATCAATTGAAAATCATAAACAATTGGATACCAAGCTATATGAAGTGAAATTACTAGTCGTTGAATCATACGAAACGTTATTATCGAGTTCACATGAATAGACAATTAAAATTGGTTTCTACCTGAAACCCTAGTCACAAAATCTAGTAAAACATGGAGATGGATTTCTTAAAACCCATAAAAAGAATTAGGAGAGAAAGAAAATTAAACTGATGATCGATACGCGTCACCGTATTCGAATACGTCGTCGTCGTCTTCTTCTCTCTCCAGGTACAATACACAGCCACCAACCCCAGACGCCACGCCTCCAGAGAAGAACTCCGCCTTTCTCCCTATACAAAAAAAGTACCGAAATCTGCCTCCCCACCTGTACAAAAAAAAGTACCAAAATCTGCCTCCCATAAAGTGCTAAGTTTAAAGTCTTCAGCCATACCAAGAAAGGATTAGTCACAATTTACGAATCATACAATAATAATCTGAACAATTGTGGATCCTTGAAGTCAATCGAATTTGACTCACTCAGTTGACCACAATGAAATATAAGAAATTGATGGTCATTCTCATGAAAATGTGTCGATTCAAATTTTTTAAAATAATCATATTTAGTTTCAAAAATTAAAAATTGACACATTAAAAGTTAAAACATTCCCACATTTGGTAAATAAAATATTGGTGGAACAACAAAATCAATCATGGTATCATAGCCCGGGTGAACCACATCAACCAGATGATGGGTTTCTAACAACTGAATTTCTTTTTGGACAAAATTAGTCTCAGGATACAGTTATTGAAAATAAATCTTAAAATGGTAGAGACACAAATGTCAAGTCCCAAGTGAGGGGCCTTTATAAGAGTCAAAGGTAAACCACAAGGAGAATGGTATTCACCCCCAAACTTAGAATTTTTAGTTTCCTTGGATAGACTAGCCACAATTTCCCTAATTTCTAGATCATCAGATTCCTGAAAATGGTCAATTGCTTCTTCTAGGTTATAATCAAGTGGTGCCTCGTCACTCATCTCTAGGAGTGTATCATCTTCGCGGGGACTAGTCTTTGAATCGTCGGATTCTAAAACACTAGTCTCAGGATAAACTCGTTCCTCTAAACCATCATCGTCTTCATAGTAACAAGAGAATATTTCACCGTCTATAACAATGATATCTCTAGTTAAATTCGTATTCTCTTGAATAGGCAAATAATCATCAATATTATTGGGATTTTAACTAGAAACATCATTATTATCATGAAGCTCAATTGTTGTAAAAAAATTCTTATCATTATGACTACGGATTTCAGTTTCCTCATCAACAGTTTCCTCATCATCATAATAATATGAAGATGATTGAACCTTTATCTAATAAGTAGTGTATTCTATTTTAACATCATCCTCTAAATTAGGTAAATATTCATCATTATTATCAAGGGTAAGATTGGGAACACTATTTTGGCAATTAAGTTCATTTTGAGCAATATTAACAACTAATCGTTCTTCTTTTTCAATTTCATCTAAACGTGTCTTAAGATCACTGAGAGCGATAATTAAAGCTGCAAGTCTTTATTCTGATCTAATTCACACCTGATTGACTCTTCATCAAATTTCTCTATTAATATGTCACTCGTACGTGAACTTTCAGTCAATCTCTTAAGAGAATCTTCTAAAGAAAGACTTTGATCATAAGAAGTATTATGTTGCAACTGCTTTATTAAATCCTCCAAAGATAGAGAACTATCATTTTGCTCAGTATCATATTGCTCATTTACCCATTTGTACGACTGGTGAGCGTGTGAATAGTAATTGGGATCACTATGGTATGAACCATAACCTTCAGAAGGTTGGTAGTGGTACAACATACTATCCACACTATGACCATAATACGGGTAATGTTCATTTTCAAATTCAAGTCGATAATCATTGTATTGGTCTTCATAATACCAGTTCGACATTATTTTTTGTGTGTGCAAATGCAAATGCAAGGTTGACTAAAATAGGTAAGCTCGGGTTACCTCAGCAGAATATACCTACAGTCACAGACTGGTCAAAGGTACGAGGCTAATGCTTGTGGAATTTCAGCTGGTAACTCCCATAAGGCCCAAGGCACTGGTTCAGCTTAATTTTCCACGGGTTTTCCTAAATTCGGTAGTCAGACGATGCAATTGGTATGTGCACGTGTGTTTTTTTTAAATAAACTAAAAATAAAAATTATCTACAAATAAAAATTTCCTAATATAATTATGTACAAAATAAAATAAAAAAGAAACTTGGATACTTACCTTTTTTGGAAGGCAATTTCTATCCCACAATAAATGTGAAATATTTCCTGCACATCAAAAATAAGAAAAATACCCAAAAAAATCTAACAAAAAAAAATCCTAAAATAATTAACACAAAATTAAAGAAAAATTACAATTCAAAATTTATAAATTCACGGCAGCGGCCCAAAAACTTGATGCGATTAAGATTATTATCGTAAGAACGGATGTCGATGAGACAGTATGCAAGCACGGTTCTTCCACAGGGATTTTAAAATTGTTATTTCTAGTTTTTAATTACCAAATGTGCTAATAACAAAAAGAATGATTTTTAATGTATAAATTAAAGAAATAAAAAAATAAAAAATATATATAAATTAATTAACCAAGACAACAAAAGACTAGGGTTTTGGATTACATTACTTTTGATGTTTGTAAAACTAACAATTTAATATCTTAAACACTCTCTCTTAAATACTCAAGGCAATTTTGAACCCAATCTCATGCCTCGGAAGGTATAATGTTATTAAATTACTATTACGACTTTAAGTCGTTATGCAAAAATATAATTCTCCTTCGCTTATTAAATACCAATAGTTGAATACTACCCAGGACAATTAAAATGAAGCTTTATAAGAAGAGAAAATTATTAGTCAATAATAGTACTAGTAGAGAGTAAAATATGCTAAAGAAATAAATTATTAAATATTACCCATCGAAAATAACTTCATCCTCTACCCTAGAAAAGACTTTAGCTACTCATAAAAAAAAATAGAAAAAAAATCGTTTTATTCATGATTTTATAAAAGAACTACAATAAAGCACTGAACGTTTCCGTGGCAGAAAGATTAGAAATCTTTAATGAACAAACGACTTCTTTATACAACAGTTAAATAACACAAATCCTCCATGTCTTAATACCCAGAATCTGTCGCTGGTACTGTTCACCAAAACGTTGCCAAAGGTATTGAATTTGAATAAAAAGGCAACACCGTCTGCGACTGTTCTAGGCTGTCTTTTTCTTCTCGCTGCAATGGCGGCTTTTTTTCTCGGTTTCTGGCAAGAGCCAGCCTCCCCTCAACTTTTCAATTGATTTTGTATTTATAGTACAACAAGCTCTAACCTAGATAACTTCTCAAAATCTTTGAGAATCATCAAAAGGAAGATCTCACGGGATTATTTTCTTCACGAATCTGATTTTTTTCTTAACTCGAGATCATATTCTTTATACGGTTTCCTTATTCTCTTTTTATTGCTTTAGTTCTCTGAGAGATATCGAATAATATTTCTCGTGAAAATTGGAAACAAAATCAAAACTACCCGAGTTAACTTTTCTATCCCGGTCTGACAAGAATATGATATTTGCCGAGATTTTCTAAGATTTGTGGGTCTTGCTTCGTGTACACATTGCTGTCAAAAAAATAAGAGGATGACCGTGTCTTAATTTCCTTGAAAATCTCCCAAAAACTCAACCAAATATCTCACAGGCGAGAGTAAGAAATTCCCGCCAAAGCTTGATTCGAATTTTCAAAAGAGAGTGGTGCCCTTAACCACTTCGTGGGTGCCTTTGGGTATTTCTCCGGGGGCCTTAATCACTTTTGAAGGGTGATTTTAACACTTTTCAAAGCCATCTTTTCCACCATTGCTAATTCACAAAAATACCTACAAAAGAACACTATTAGTACAAAAATTGAGTAATAACAATATATTTGTGAGACCAATCAAGACACAAAAATTGAGTAATAACTCACACATTCAGAACAAGCTTCTATGAAAAAACAGGAAGTGTAATTATGAAAAGCAGTAGCCTTACAAAACAGTAGTGATAATTACACAAAGCAGTAGGCTTTGATGCTCGCTAGTCCCAAAGAGCTTCATCGTATACGGTGGTAAATTTCTAGAAAGTAAAGCAGGAGTTAGGGTTGAAATTTATGGTCAGGTCCTTCAAAAAAATATGAATCTACGCCAACAGTTTCACACATGCATGGACATCTAATTTTGCAAAAACCATGAATAACATGATTATGCCAAGACTCCCAAATTGCTAGACATCTGAGTAGCGGCAACTCCAGCAGCAAGCAGGTTCATCTCTGGATGTGATGCAAAAATATAGAACCTGTCGTGTTCTCTGCGAAATGTCTGAACGCCAGTTCGCTTTGTTACATCCCACACATGAATACTTTTGTCCTCAGAATTAGACACGATAATGTCCTGCTTAGCGTGGAACATAACACATGAGACATTATTTATATGTCCTCTCAATGTATCTACTTCACATGCCTTTGTATCTGCAAAAGAAGGCGAGAAAAAAAAGGTAAGGAAGTTGTCAAGAAGGTTAGATGGTTTAAGTTGGGTGTGTCTGTACAGGCGCAACGTTTCCACAGAGTGAAGCTAACTTGATTCTTTCAAGGGGTTTTAAATGACTTCATTTTCTTGTGGGATGATAACATCTCACTGATGGTCTTAACTCTTTTTGGTAAATCCAGTTAGGTAACTCTTTTGTGCATAAAATATATTTAGAAAAACTCTTTTGTGCATACTTGCTAATATACCTAAAAAGGAATACTACTTAAGCTTCTAAACCTTGGTATGAATGATAGATTCAATACCCAGATAAATGAAGAGAACATCAAAATGTTTAAAAGCAATACCATTCATGCGCCACAATTTCACTTGGCAATCTACCACCTTTTTCAACCCTTTGTAGCTTTTGAAAAGCTTTGACATAGGACCTCGACGCTCACTTTTCGTTGTGAATTTGAAATACATAAAACGGTTTTATGCAGTGATAAAACAACAATAATACTAAAAATAAGTATAACATACCATGTGACTCACCTAAAATCCAGTGTTGTCTAAAGATCTTCATCACTCTCAAAGATTTAGTGAAACTTTCTCTCTTACGATGATGATTTTGTACTAAAAGATCTAAAACCCCTTCACCATCTATGTTTTCTGGACTTCACTGTCCAGAGCAACAAAAACTGTTGGAGCGTCGACGTAGTGGGATATTCAATTCCGAAACAAAGTATGAACCTACATTGCAGATGTTGGTGTTAGTAAAATTTAAAATAAATATGTACATGGACAGTAGCTTACTGAAATTTGTGCAAACCTGAGAATAAAAAAACAGAAACTTGTGCAAAATTCAGAATTGTACTAACCTTACTGACTTACCACAAATTAAAAAATAGGAAACTTGGTTCTAAAGGGAAGAATCATTCAGACATTTTGTGGATTTCAAAGAACAATATTAGAAAGACAAAAAGCACACTATTCTACTTACAATATGAACATCCAGGGACAATAACATAAGAAAAGCAGCTATATTTGAACATAACTAATCAGACTATTGCTAATGATATTGCAAAAATATAGCTAAATGAGAAGTTACAAAGCCAGTACAAGTTCAAAACTCAGCAAAGTTAATAAACACCTCAAACTGTATGTTATTTGGGAGCTATTTGGGAGTTTTAGCGAAAATCACTAACAAAAATTTATATTTTTCACAAACTAATACTCCCTCCATTTCAGGAAAAGAGTTACTTTTCCTATTTGCACAATTGTTAAGGCAAGATGAGAGAGAATAACTTTTGTGATTTTTTTCAGATTTACCCTAACAAAAAGTTTAATACTACATATATCTTTATAATGAGAATAATAACATTTCTTAAAATAATAAGGGTAGTTTTGAAAGTTTATTATATTGAAAATGAAAGTAACTCTTTTGTTGGAACAAAAACTTAAAGAGAAAGTAACTCTTTCCCTGAAACGGAGGGAGTACAAAACACAGATAAATAAAAGGTAGATTAACACTGAAGTCAAACAGACAATGCATATTCAGTATTTGGAACAACAACTACTATCCAGTTGTGCTTAAGTTAAATTTCGATTGGTACACACCTTTTAGATTGAGGAGATTGAGGGTGTACAGTATACGGATCCTGCTTCTCCTTCTCGAGCGTCCTTCTGTCTGCAACAATAGGATTTCAATAATTACTTACAATGTAATGTTAAAATGAACAAAACAAAAACAAAATAGACAGAATCGAATATGAGCAAAGGTCTGGAAGAAAGTGTAATGGAAAATTGACATAAACAAAAACCAAATAGACAGAATGGACTAAGAGATACTGAGAGGAATAGGAGGAAGAAATAATTCGAGATACCTGGGAAGGTGATAACAGCGGCATGGGTTTATGTATGAGGAAAAAATAAAAACGTAAATGATGGAATTGATTGTATAGTGGAAATCATGAAATCGAATTAGGAAATCCGTAAAGATATTCAGTGGAAACGGAAGAGTGAGGATCTGAAAATTAAGAAAACCTAAATTCGGAATGTAACAGAAGAAAAGATTTAGGTGAGAGTAAATGGGGACGCAATGTGGGGTTGTCGTGTGAGGGGAAGAAAAGTTATTGACCGTTGGATGAGGGCTTAAATTGAGGATTCATTGTGAGCCACGATTTATATCTCCCACAATTACAGAAATGGTAACCGTCGATCCATCATAAAAGACAATTCCTGACCATCAGATTGGGCCAACACTCTTTCTTTTTACGAAATAAATAGATAGAAGTCGCTTGATCTTCCGTCTTTTATGTATCCAAACTGTGGATGACCATGGATTGACGAAAACTCCATTATCCCCTAAAATATAGATCGATAACTATAAGTTTTTCTATAATACCGTTAAATACAATAAATTTAAATATGGTTTTTCTAACTTTTTACCATATTTATTGATTGATTGCCAACTTATTCTTTTTTATTATTAGTTGATTATTGGTGATCGACAACTAATTAATTGTAGAAGATAAAATTAACCAAAAAATATTAATGTATTCTCATAATTATGATAAAATAAGATAATAAACTCAAAATATTATATTCTCTTGTCTTATTTATTGGTTAATTGACAACTGTTAAGGATAAGGATCTCAGAAATAAGTATTGATTGACTCGCTGAGTTACTCGGTGGGGATCGGGGATCGGCTCCCAGCCGATTCGGGCTGAGTCGTATTACTCTGGGATATATATATTTATATCTTTATGCAATAACGAAAAATATATGTCGATATATTCGATGAAATAGATGATGATTCAGAAATCTAAATAATGAAGGCTAACAATATGTTAGCATTATATACATGGCAGATACCCACGATTCCAGAACCAAGAGAAGTATTCCTTCGGAAGAAGGTGGATGTGGAGATTTTGAACGAAATCCAACGAAAAATGATGTGTGATTATTCATTGATGGATGTGTGTACTCTTATCAAGATTTAAAGGTCGATTGTGCATGGGACGCAACTTATTAATTTGGATTATTTGAGAGCCTTGTCATGTAAAAATCTAAATTTGATTATTAATATGATATACGTAATATACCATCTGCATGGGTCGCAACTTATTAATTGGGATTACTTGATAGCTTTGTCATGTAAAATCTAAATTTGATTATTAGTATGATGTACGTAATATACCATGACATGGTCCTTAGCAAAAAAATAATTGCAACACTTATGCATCCTCACGTCCATGAACTAGGCTGAAAGACTTTTGCATCCAAGCCTTGTTTTTTTATAAAGTATTTAGCATGGCTAGATTTGTTTTATTAGCATCTCTAAAGCCTAGACCTCCTTGAGTTACTGGTTTACATAAAAAGAACTAGGACTTAAGATAGCATTCTCTAGTATTAAAATATTTTTTTCACTAAAAGTCTCTTTGAATAGTATTTATTTCCTTGGTTATCTTTTTAGGTATCAAAAAATACCACATCTAATGAATAGATGGACTAGAAAGAACAAACTTATTTAAAACCATCTTACTTGACTAAAATAGAATTTTGCTCCTTCGTCTCTAGATTTTAAGAAGAAAAAAAAATCCAATTATCATTAATACTAGCAATCTCTAGATTTTAAGAAGAAAAAAAATCCTATTATCATTAATACTAACAATCAAGGTTGAGATCTAAAAATATATTTTCAGTTTTAAAAGTAGAATTTTTGAGTTAGACTATACAGACATGGTTTAAAATGAGGGTAAAATAAAAAATCACTTTCTCCATAATACCCTCTCATGATATGGCATCCATGTCATCTTTTCTAACAATTAGGACACTTGCATTGAGATAATATTTTAGTAGATTAAGTTTTAAATCCTACGTGGTATGTGTTTTTAATACCTTAGCATTGGAGATACTCTAACAAATAATTGATCATCAGGAAAATTCTCACATATTTAAAAGGAAAACTCCAAACTTTATTATCAATAATGCTCGTAAGAAGACACCGTCAACTTCATGAAAACTTTATTCAAAAGAAGAAAAAGAAAGAAAAAACAAAAGTCGTCAACTGAAAAACTACGAAGTTTCGATTAGTTGAAATATGAAATTAAAAATTCCCTCCAACCTCATTCTTACTTATCCTATTAATTACTTAGATCCTTGTAAAAATTGAGCTTTAAAGGTAAAAATTAAAAATTTGAAAATAACTAATGTAAAAAAAAAAAAAAATTACAAAATTAAGTGTAATAGCCATAAATAAAATAATGGATCTCACCTCTATATTAAGATTATTCGTTGTCGGGTTTTGATTTTATCGAATTTCAATTTTTATAGAGAGATAAGTGTAGGTTGAGTTGGATGACATTTTAGTCACGATTCACGAGTAAAAAATTATATAGTTAGTTGAAAATTACCTCAAAATAATGTTGAGATGAAAATGCGTTAACAACAAAACACCATTGTTAATACAAATGTTGAAACCAAGTGCGGGTTCTAGACAAATGTTGGAACCAAACTCTAACCGGGACAAATAAAAATAAAAAACAACATATTTTCCCTTAATAATTTTAAAACTAGATTGATAAAGGATAACATACAATATTGGTTTTCGTCTTCAATCGTGTAAGGAGAATGACGAAAAAAAATAAACTTAGATCAGTTATTATCTCTTATATTTGATTACGGACATATCAATTTTGACATGTATAACGGCCCAAACCTAAAACTATAAACAGTTGAGAAATATTTAGAATGACTTTCGGGGACCTGTCCATTTTTGAGGGGACTCTTAGATGATTAATCAATTTATCATTTGGTGATAAGAGGTGTCTCAATATTGGTAAATAACTAAACTATCCTTTTTTTTGGTAATTGACTAAACTATCCTTTTTTTGGTAATTGTCTAAACTATTCTTTATCTATTTATATTACATTATAAATACTTTATTTATTTATTTAGTTAATTTTCTTTTAAAAATTTATTTATATTAGGTTCGTTTAGTCTTTTTAATTATATATATATATAGTTCTAAGCCAACTTTGATCTATTTTTTGTATAAAAAAAAAATAAATTCGTCTAACTCGATTTTTTTTCCTAGCCAAACCCACATTCAGTTTGACTTTATTTTCTTTTTCTAGTTGAACTCGATCTGGTTATACGAAGAAAAGATTAAGGTTTAACCGAGTTGAACTTTTTTTCTAGCCTAACCAGGTTCAATTCATTTGTCTTTTTTTTTCTAACCGATCCCGATGAGGTTTTTTTATCTTTTTTTCTAGCTGAATCTTTCTTCACATATGAAAAACATCCACATATGAAAAACACATTCAGTTATTTTTTGTTTTGTTTTTTCTAGTCGAATCTCCGTATGTTCTTCACATATAAATAACAGAATAAAATCCGACTAGAAATATAAAAACCTAGCCAAACCAAACCCGATAAAAACAAAAAAAATAAGATAAACCAATTTTCTTTTTTAAGAAAAATAGAAAAAATAACATAAAAGCATTTTAACCATTACTCTATAAATACATGGATACGGATTTTTCGCTTTCGTTTTCACGTCATAATGACCTAATCGCAATCCCAAATTGAGAGATGGTCCCGAAAAATCATTCTATATTTAAGAAAAAAAAAATTTTCTAGGCCCAACAGTTTGAGGCCCTAGGCATTAGCCTAGCTGGCCTGGTCTACCCAAATTAAGCCACTCAAAAACTCCGCAAAGCATCACTTCACTAAGAAATATTAAGGATCCACAAAAAATTAGGTGTTCCTAAAAGGAAAAGGTGGTAAAACAAAAGATGCCAACTTGGATCTCCATCGAGAACTACGCCAAACATGAAACACCTGGTTTGATTCCTAACATTCTCAATACCACGGAACTAACAATACGCAACAATCCAAGCCACATATAACAAAAACAGTGTACTGGGTGTGAAAAATAGCGTATCCATTACTACCAATCTCGGTGACGGTTACTGTCCCTATCTCTGTCACGCTCGTGTCCATGTTCCCTGCTCCGATCATGATCATAATCTCTATCTCGGTTCCGGTCTTTACCCCTCTCTTCCCTGTCTCTTTCCCTATCTCTGCTCCTGCTACAGTGATAATCCCTAGAGCTGGAGTAACCATCACGTTCCCTACTCTTACTGCTCTCCCTGTCATCACGATTCCTTCCCCTGTCTTTGCTTCTCTCTCTGCCGTTTCTTTCTGTAACAATGTCAATACAAATAACGTTAAGCTCAAGAAGATAGCAATAATTCCAGCTTAAGCACTATAACCGATCATATCACTAAAGAAGATGAACATCCAACAAATGCTCTGAAGTGTATATGCCTACACAACATGAGCATTGTCATTAGGAACTTCAGCATAACTATATTGTCAGATCAGGGTGACTCACACCACACTGTTCGGCTCGTCTCACCCCTGATACAGATCAAGTGAAATCATTTTTTGCCGTATGGCACGCTTTTAAAACAGGAGGATTTGCCAGGACTTCGTGAGAAAGGACTAGATACGAGGAAACTATAAGAAAAAGAGTATGCTTCATGTGCAACAAATAAGAGAGGTCAAAAATGGTCTACAGCAAAGTTGAGAAAATAATTTCCAATCAAACTCATTTACGAAACTTTTAACATATTCATGCTAACTACAAATACCAATGTCAAGCCAACTTATTGAAGGAAAGTAATTTAAATGATCCAGACAAGAGAGAAATTACCTAGTTCCTCAACCTCCCATCCAGCTCGACCAGCACCTGGTAGTACTTGTCCAGCTTCTGCTTGTTGTGTTTTAGCACGAAACTTCTTCTTGAGATTTCCAAACTCATCATATAACTCCCCATCATCCTAAAATTGGCACGGGTTAAATTGTAGGTCCAGAATAAGATTCAAAAACCTCTTAACTACAAACACTAATATATCTTACTTGTTCGGCTTCCCTTCGCCTCCGCCTAGTTTCTTCAATTTCTTCTTCGTCAAGTTCTTTGTAACCCCCAGCTCGTCCTCCTCTGACAGAAATAACAATAATCATTCTGAATAATGTAACAGTATAGGACACAAAAAATTATGAAGGAACGTAGCAAATTATTAAGCACGGGAATGGTTACACTATTCTGATATTGCTACTTTTCTTAATCTATCAGTGTACACCAGAATCAACTGAAGGAAATGTCAGACTGGGATATGATGGTTAGCCAAGAGTGGAGTATGAAAAGAGCAAACAGGCTTTCGGTATCAACGTTCTCCTACCAGTGGAGATTGATCTAAAGAGGTTCCTAGTTTTTCATATGTTCTTTGCCCCAAATTGTTCAGGATAATCACCAAACGCAAGAGATGGTACATCTGACCTGTACTATTTTCCCTTGTTTCACTTCCCAAATGTCCTTTCAATACATGATAATAGCTATAAGCACATAACAACATTCATCAACTAAAAAGCAGCGACGAAGACACATTCGCTTAGAAATTTGAAAAACATTAATGCTGGGAATTTAAAGAGATATTGCAACAGAAGGCCATACAACATCAAAAATTAACTGAACTAGGACTAAAAAATTAATTTAGTCACTATCCCAAGATTGATGTATGCCTACTAAATATGTGGATCCAACAATTAATATAAATTGATCAAGTCCTAGAACCAACAGTTCCATTATTGCCAAGTAATCACTGAAAAATGGTAAGAAGTGATCAAAGGAGGTGTAAATGAGCTTTGGAAGAAATTTAAGGGCAGTGCCAAAATAATATATACAGGAAAATTAGTATACAGATTGCAACCTTCGAGGCACCAAAAAGGAAATCTCCAGACTAGAAGTGCCAAAATTAAGTTAGCCTCAAAGCTCCTTAAGAAAGATAAAACTTCAATCTTGTTGAGACAACCAAAGAGAAAACAGTTCATACCTTACACCACCTTCATTGTGACCAGGCTTGTTGGTGTTACAGATATTGCATTTTGTTCGCTTAGCCCAGTTAATGTTTGCACACCTGAAACCAGAAACATAATAAAAAAACAAAATACGATGAAATAAACAACCCCAAAGAATTACCCTTAAGTATGGAAAACAAACAAAATGAATAATGGCACCTCATTGCTGGAGATAACAATTACTTGTAGTAAAATTAAACCTTCAAATGCTCAGAAAAGACTATAAAAAGACACCCCAGCATTAAAGCATGCGTGGGAGAAACATAATTTCAATTTCACTAAACAAGTAGCCTCAACGGTACAAAAAGTGTATGAACAATGTGTATTAATTAAGAATATAGAACAACTTCAGATGAAAATGCAAAAGAAGCGAACGTATAAACTTACAAAATAACTACCTCAATTAACTTGTTTTATTCCTAGTGGCGCACGGCCATGTTAGTATGAAAAACCTAATGTACATGATCAGTGATAGCAGTTATACTTCCGTTTAACTCTACTTTAATTGCAGTAAAGTACATCACCCCTAGGCAAATCTTTTACTAATTGTTTAATAGACAACTGACAGAATGGGCTCTGGGCTTTTTTATCAATTCTTCAGCCCTTAATTATTTGACTTTCTAATAAATGAATAGAAAATATAACAAACAGTTGAAGATTTGAAGTATTCCGGTAACTATCAGTCTTAGCAGAGCCAGACAAAAGTAAACTTAACATCAAACCTGTAAAACAAATCTCTTTTCCAACAATTATACTAAGCCTTTTAATTGATCTCACAATTATAAACAAAACTCTGAAACAAGATAAGATGTTTGACCACTAGTTCCTTACATTGGACAAGCCCAATCATTTGGTCCAAAAAGACCTGCTGGAGCACCAGCAGGCCGTGCTCGACCTCCTGAATCATCAGCACCACGTCCCCTTCCTCGACCACCACCTGTAGAACTACTGCCAGATGCACCAGCCGGACGAGCACTCCCACAGCGGTTGCACACACCACGAAAAGCAAAGTTCACATTACCACAGCTGGGGCAGCACAGTAAAGCATGTCATTTCATTTAAAATCATCACAAAGTACATAAAATCTTAAAACGATGTCAAGCGAAAATGCAGAAGTGCAAGAAAGAGCTGCTCACCAATGTCACATCACAGACCTTGTATTCGGACATGACCAGTCTCCATCTTGCTGCCATGGTTTTCCTGAAGCATCAACCCGACCTCTACCTCTTCCCTCACCACCATTCACATCAGTAGCATCTTCCTCTTGTCCACCGAAATCACCAAGAACAATTGGATCCTCCACAAGATTCATCTGCTGCCCTGAGTTACATGAAACATCATCTTTGTTTTTGGCCTCTGCTATATAGACTTCAATTATATTTCCATGAAAATCCTTCTTACTGAACCATTCAACAGCGGCCTGTGCCGCATGTGGATCCTCGTACGTGATGGTTGCATCTCCCTTTGGCTCATCCGTAACTTTATCTCGATAAAACCATATCTTTGGCCGACCAGTTCTCTTGTCTTTCTAAATTTCGTAAATGTTTAACACAAAGAAGCATAACTTAGTAGTTTCGAGAACAGAAATTATCCATACCAACCGCTAGATGCTGAAAAGTGGAACAAAAATATGTTACCTTTCCGAACTCCCTACCTTTAGCAACCCAATGGTGCCAAAAAACTCGGCAAGCATATTTTCGTCAGTCCCATCAGGCAAGTTACAAACATATATAGAACCATTTGAAGGGCTTCCTCTTCCTATACAGTTCGCCATGTCAGCAAAGAAACACCAAGCTCATGAAACTCCACCAAACCTAGCCAGCGCCATAAACAACAAGTGTAATTAGGTTGCATATACTTTTTTACTGGTATTCTCAATATTCAAATAAGTACATATAGTGGATAAGTTCATATTATAACATTTTGGTGCCATTGATTGCCGAAAATGTTAGAATGTTCAACAAGTTAAATATCAATGACTCAACAAACAATATAAACAGCTAATTTGATCAATATAACACAAAACCCAGGTGAAGTAAGTAAATACATCTCCTCAAAGAAATTAGTACCTAATAAAATATATCATACAAGAGAGACCCCTCATAAAATCTACCATCAAACCCAAAGACAGAATAGTTACAGTACCACCAACCACATAGAGTATACTATTTCAGATATAACAAGATCCTAAACCCTAAATGTTTAACCACTTATAAACCTAATCTAGGAAATTCATACTTACTATCAAACCCTAAAAACCAATCTCACATGAAGTAAAAGTTAAACTAATAAATTCTGTAATCTAAAAGGTCTTGATGAGATTAATGTAATTTTCGAACACATATATAGAGATTCATACAGCTTTTGATTCTAAGAAACTGAAAACGAAAATGAAGATTATGACAAGAAGGAACATCACAAACAGTTAGAAAACAATCTGGTTTATGAACCTGAATCAGAGATTTCAAACAGAGGAAGATCTAACCATGAACTCACTTTGAAGATCGAAAAGAAATCGGACTTTGGTTATTAGGGTTTATTTCGGCCCTGACAAGAGAAATGAAACGATTTTGAAAATAAATAGCGTTTCTACCGGAAATTCGGAAATCATAGACTATTTTATGGGAGTACAAGAATAATTATTAAATGACCATAATACCCTCACATGTTATGGGTTAGCCACTGCCAGCTCACCTGTGAAGGGGGCGACCCTTTTGGTTGTAAACCTATGAATAGGGTTGCACAAACCCGACTCAACCCGTCGACCCGATCCGCACCCGCCCAAATATACCCTACCCGTACCTAACCCGCCGATGAACGGGTCGGGTACGGGTTATTTTTTAAACCCCACTTTGGCGGGTCGAGTACGGGTGATAGCTCCTCTCATCCGACCCGACCCGACCCGCCAACCCGCCTTATGTTTACAGTCTTTACTCTTTAGTCTTTACACGGGATTATGAATCTGTGAATCATAAAGGGAAAGAGTTCTTCTGTAACTCTGTTCACTTCTTCTTCTTCATCTCCGTAAGGGCCGTAACATAGTTCTTCGAAGTTCGATCAGGATTCAGGTATGTGTTCATCTCAGTAACATATTTCTTGACAGAGCCAGATTGTTCACCTGAAATCCCATTGTTCCTCACTTGGTTGCAGGAAGAAACAGTTGAAGACTTGAAGAAAAATAGAAAACTAGAAATTTTGAATCCAATTTTACGTCGAAACAAGTAAGTAAATGGAACCCAAACCTTCATTTCCCATGAATCACATATTGTTTTGTATTAATTTGTCCCTTGATGAAATTAATTTTTAGGGTTTAGTAAAATTTGGGGATTTTTTTCCTTAGGGGAGATCAAATAATTGCTAGCACTTTGTACTAGTTCAAGCATAACATTCTGCCTTAGGGGATTACATTGACTTTTTTTTTAAATACATAATAAGTTTGTTACAGAGTTGAGTGGCATATTGTCTGAATCTTTCTCAATTCTTTGCATCTTCAATTGTACCTGCTTTGTGACCATGTTTTTTTCCATCTCCACCATTACCTCTTTTTATTTCCGATGTTGGGCATATTGAAGAGCAGCAATGAGACCCATTGTTACTCCTTGTTGGTCAGACTTGACCCTGCAGATGACCCCTTCTGTACCTGTTTCACATTCATACTTATTTATTTATCTAATTGCTATTCTTTCTGAACTATTCTGAGGTCTGAAAGCCGTATAGAGATGAAGTCTGCAGCTGGTTCTTGGTTTCGTTACCTCCATGGCATCTCTTTGGGTTATTGTTGGTTTTCTGTTTGGGTAGTTATGGGTATAATGTGGGCTTGAAGTAGCTAGGTGCTTTCTGATGAGAGTTATTGTGTTGTGTGGATCTGGCTTTATATTTTGGAAGGAATTCTGGCACCTCGCCTTCCATATATACCAGCATATGGTGGCACCTAGTGAAAGCAAATCTTTACTAACATTACTCCTCCCCGACATAGGATTGTCCCAGGATATAAACCAATGAGACATCCTTATCTAAACCAGCTATGCCTACATGATTTAGACCCATCCCAAACCAAATAGCTCTACTAAAGCTACGCCCACAAAGAGTATGGATGATGGTTTCTTCTGAAGTTCCACACATTGTGCAGATAGGGGAAATATATGGGATCCTCTTATTTAGGTTTTTAACAACATGCAGAATATTATGGATTGTCTTCCATATAAAAACCTATATTTTAGGCATGACCTTAAGTTTACAGATCTTTCCCCATGGGCTAGGTATGCAGTAAGGTCCGGGTGGAGTATTGTTATTAGCAGTTGGTACACTAGTTTGACAGAGATATCCCCCCTTCTTAAAGCTATTTGAGTTATCATTATGATAACAATTGGCATCTGTTTGTTTTCTCAAAGCTATTTGAGTTATCATGTTCATTATGATGATGATGTTAGGAAAAGTTGAAAACTTTCAATTGGCTGGGTCATCAAATTCAGCTCATTGCCTTTTACGGTCACCACAAATATGTTACGTTAAAAGTACTAATATTGGTTTATATATATTTTTACTAGAAAATTCAGGTAATACTTTTGTCTGGTACATTTATTACTGTCGAATACAATACCTATACATATACATACAAAGACATGGGAGTTCATTCAGCTGTTATTCTACTGTTCTTGGGAGTCGAGGAGGATGAGGTTGATGTTCTTAAGTCGGGTTTAATTTGTACTTCATGGTTCTTAACTTCTTATACTATTATTACTATTTTTATATCTTTTCATTCTAATTGTTCACCTCTTTTGTTGCAGAGCTATTTGGTAACCTTGGTGTTTCTTCCATTATCATAGATAATAATTGAATCGTATTCGGTGACCTGTAGGAGGAAGTTTTAAGTTAGTTTTTTCCAATATCATCCTGCGGCAGTTGATTCTGGCGAGTTCTAAACTTAAAGCTCTTTCTTTTCTTTTAGGTATATTTCTGGTTCTTTCAACTGTTGACAATCCTAAGTTACAGAACTTTTCTTTCATATAACTCTTTTCTTTCATAGTCTGTAACTTATTGAACTTTTGAATGGACATGGACGCATGTTTATGTAAATGTTAATGTGAATCATGTGAATGTGAATGTGACTCTTTTGTAGTATCGAGTTAGTATTAAGAACATAACAGGAATACAGGATACAAAACAGATCAATATACAGAACAGGAACAGGAGTACAGGACAAGACATGAACAGGAACATGACAGGAACAAGAACAGGAATAGGAACAGGACAGGAACATGATAGGACAGGAACAAGAACATGACAGGAACCGGGACAAGGGTGATAGCGGGTCACCCGCACCCGACCCGACCCATTTTAAGGCGGGTCAAGTACGAGTGAAAATTACATACCCGCCGATGTAGCGGGTCGGGTGAGGGTGAGGCCAAACCTGACCCGACCCACCCGATGTGCAGCCCTACCTATGATCGTATAAAGCATTTTCCACCTTGTGGAAACGGATTAACAATCTCTATCCAGGTTAATTGGATTCCATATTTCCCCAACCTAGACCCTATTTAATGCCACCCTATCCAAATAGTAGCAGATATCATTGATCCTCTAATCCACAACTGGATACATGACAAACTCAACACCCTCCTCCCTTTCGTAAAACAAAAAATTATAAACATCCACCTCCCCCAAGACAGCCCTAGGGATAAAATCATTTGGCCAAATTCAAAAACCGGAAAATACACCACTGCTTCCGGGTACAATTGTCTAACTCAAGAGGTAAACCAACAACCCAACCAGAACCCCCTATCAGTCTCTAAATTCCTGTGGACTTTATCGTGTTCATCTAAAATACAGTTTTTCTTATGGAAAGAAATCAATGAAGGCTTACCAACCTTCTCCATCCTATCTCGCATTCAAATCACTAATTCCAATCTTTATACCCAGTGCAATATTGAACCAGAGACAGTCGACCACCTGCTCTTTCGATGCCCAATAGCAAGTATAGCCTGGAACACCCTCATAGTTCGCCTCTCCAACAATCAGCCTGATAACAATATCATTCCGACTTCTATAACCCCCAAAACAACCATCACCCAACTCTTAAAACAACCAGGCCCCCCTCAACCATAACATTTTTCTGTTTTCTCCTCTAGTCTCTTTGGTTAACCAAAAATGAGCGTATATTCCGATATTCCCAACCAACATCGGATGGTATTGTTGTGAGAGCTTTCAAACTGCAGCAAGAGTTCTCCTGAGCAATGAAGGTGCATCCGCCGGTTATTCCTGGCGACTCGTCGACTACAAACTTGACTAATACCATCAAAAGAACAACAACAATCTCGGTGGGATGGACCAGTCCTACATTGGAATATATTAAGATCAATACAGATGGTGCTGCCAGAGGACACCCAGGTTTAGCAGGTGCAGGGTTCATTTGTAGAAACTCATAGACTATAACAGTTTTAGCGCTGGCACAACCGCTCAGAATCACAAGTGCCTTATCAGCTGAAACTTGAGTCATGCTTCTGGCCTCGAGAGCTGCAACAGAGAGAAAGTGGCTGAAAGTCATTTTTGAATCGGATTCGGAAAACCTCATGATGTTTCTTACATCTCCCATGGAGCCGCCTTGGTATATCTTAGGCATAATCACGGATATAAAACCTAGAATGCGCCAAATACCTCATTGCGTTATACAACATAATTGTAGAGAACGCAACCAAGCAGTCGATGGACTCGCTAACCACGCAGCTGATGGAAGTCAGACGGAAAAAAATTTAACAAAATTATTGGACCAGGCAATCCCACTTTTTATTAACAAAATTGTATTAAATTACTATATGGGTACTACCTATCCACGTGTTATCTCCCTACCTGATTAATAAAATTGTATGTTTATGCTTCAAAAAAACAATGAACGTATAAAGTGGGGAACGGTTTCTCGCTCTGTCTGCAGGGAATGGTTTCTCGCTCTAATTGTCATTCTTCACAATCTAAAAAGGGTACTAGAGGACCGCTGCCATGGTGGCCGGGCCAACCAAGAAAAAAGACATGACCAAACACAAAAACGTTATACCAATTGTGTACTAATTGCAAGTCTACAACACAAAGTCACAACGAAAGCAAGTTGTTATTGGTTCTACATCTTCCATTTGCATCTTCTGAATCAGATCCAAAGTTTCCTTACATCGACTAGCTTGACTATAACCCGAAATCATAACACTCCATGCAACTACATCTTTTCTCGACAACTTATCAAATAAACTCCTGGCGACATCAATTTTACCACATTTTGCGTACATATCAATAAGAGAAGTAACCAAATTCAAGTTCCCTCCCAACTCTAAATTCCCTAATCTTCCACAAGCAGTAAGAACACTAATCATCGTAACCACATCAAACCCAACATCAGATTTCAATATTATTTGAAACAACTCAATTACTTCTTCCCAGTAGGAATTTGTAGTATACATTAAAACCTCTATATAAGAACACTCTATAAAGAAATAAACTCCATATATGAATAAAAAATTTGGGTACCAGTTTAGCTTAATCTTTGTAAAAATTACCTCTATATATGAATAATTTTATATGGTCCCAATAATATTCTGAAATAGAGGTTTTACTGTTACCTGCAAACATCGAATTCCCAGTAATGACTCCTCTATCTGGCATTTCATCGAACACCCTACGAACAATATCGATTTTTCCACAAGTCGCATACATATGAATCAAAGTATTGTGCTTGACTAACTGTTTGCAAAGATGAAATCTGTGTGTTCATCTAATTCTTAGTCTATATCTTTATATGTAAGAACTCATCATTCAAACCATTCAATTCCTCTATTTTGCTGCCAAGACCATCCAAACTCTGTTGACCACAATTACCAACACCGGCAAAATGAATTCACAACAAAACCATCTTTTACTCTGTCTTTTCTTTATTGATTCTCTCTACCAAATCAACAACAAACGCAACATTGATTCAAAACTAAACCCATGGAAGCAGTAACTTCACCATCGAACCCCACTTCTCTATTCTTTTCCTCAACCTCACAGAGCCAATTTTAATTCTATTTCAAACAATCAATACCTTTAATTTTTTTATGCAATTTCTTTCCATGAGACCCTCGTTGTTCTTGCTTGTCTTCCATTATTCTTTCTCTTACTGTCTTTTTTAATCTCGACCCAAAATATCTGAACAGAACCCAACTCTGTTTTTTTTTTGGAATGAATATGATAAAGAAATCGATCGATTCAATGCATATTTTGAAGAACTTTGAACTGTTCAATTGTTTGTTTCATTATATTTGAAGGAAAATTTTAATAAATATAAATGATTATCTCAAGTTCTAACTCAATTTTAAAAAAAATTGAAAGCAAATAAGCTGATTTTAATTTTTGTGGATATTATTTGTGACAGACAAGGTGTATTTTTCTCATCATATAGAAGGCCTCCCTTTGGGTCGACCAATAAAGTGAGGAACCATTCCTTGCATGACCAGTCAATTAGTTGATTACAAGGAATAATTTCTCACGGTTAACTAATTCACATAAGGATTCAATTTTTTTTATTCACATACTTCTTCTCTACAAAAAAACAAAATAAAAAATAAAAAATAAATCTTAGTTTCTCTTGAGTTTTAATATGTGTTTTGAAGGTGTAGATTTTTCAATCCGTTGAAGGGGTTTGTTTTTTAATATACCCTGGTCACATGCCTAGTTATTGATTCGATTTTCATCACTAAACCAAGAAGAGATAGGATTTTGAAGCACTAGACCCCTTTTCATACGAATTTTTGTGTTAATTTACTTTTGGATACCATTAGCGAATTCAAATTTAATGAAAGCTACATAATTTTAGGGACAACATTCCGGAGCTAAACTTGGAACTTACACCCTGTGATCCTCCCGAAGATGGGACGAAAATTAAGAGAAGTGGCATATTGAAGACTATTTTGTGGGTACATTGATAGACACATTTTAGTGTCTAAATTGCACCTTAGTTTCTATTAAGTTAGTATTCGATTTTGCAAATATTACGTGTTTTTATGCTTTTGTAGGTACATTAGAAGAATAAAGATTTGTGGAAAAATTGGCTCAAAAAGTGATAAAGGCACCCGGGAAAATGGATTAAGGCACCCGCATATTGGATTGGGGCAACCCCTTTCTGGTTTAAAATTCGAATTTGGCGGGAAGAATGATGGTTAC
>JAJJMC010012048.1:6960603-7023846 GCA_023531435.1 Papaver californicum | reverse complement strand
AGTTCGAGAATCGAACCTCTTTTTACCACTATATCAAAATCACATCATACATCTTCTGTAAAAACCCACAAGATAAAACTCGTCCACAAGGGTCGTCCAGTGGTTCAAAAACTTGTTGCACATGTTAAGTGTAACCGTGATTCTTCCGAAAATGAATTAGGATATACAATTTAGGATATCTGCTTGTTGAGTGATAGTTCTAAAGCTAATTTGGGATATCGACTTGTTGATTGATAATTCTAATATTAAGTACAATCGTGATTCCTCGACTTGTTGCACATGCTAAATGTAAACTAGTTGAATTACTAAAGGCAACCACTTCCTTTAACCTTTAGGGGCTCCCCTATTTAATCAATGGGTGCCTAAATCCATTCTTATTTATAAACCTATAACTAGGTCGAGTTAGTTTTTTTCATTCTTCTTTTCAACAACGACCAAAAAAATACCTCCACCAGATTTACACCGGCTAGATCTCAGGCTCAAAGCCAAGAAGAGGTAGTAGGAGTTCGGTTGGTTTAGAAATTGTTAGTTGTGGAAAAGACAAACGAAGAAGAATTGGCAGTTCTATTGTATAATGTATGCCTGAAACATACAGAGTTGAGATGGTTATGGAAGTTGGAGTTTGAGCTGATTTTCAATTTTATGGAATGTTGAGGTTGAATCGGAAGTTGGGTTTAGTCTTGAATCGAGAATTAAGAGATACTGATGCAAGCAGACAAGGAGATGTTATTGTCGGCAGTGAAAAACACATATGGTTGGTAAGAATTGAACAGGTAAAAGAAAAGAGAAGTTGTTAACGTGACTCAAGTGGGTTGATTTTCGATTTTATGTAGTGATGATGTTGAATTGAGAGGTGTTGTTGGTGATTCAAGGTTGTCGTGAAGAATGCAAAAACAATATAAATTTTTGGCTAGAAATTATTGAATAATTGAATGTTATAGGTTTGTGGGGGTTTTTGAGTTGAAAATTAAGCCCAATAAAGACATGTATTGCTTCCATGTTTAGTGGTCGTGTCTACAGAGGTTAACACTCAATTAAGAAGCTTGAAAGAATATGGAATATTGGGTGTTAAATAATTTGAAGATATGGTCCGAGTTAATTTCAGATGAGTTTGCTTATCTCACCGGAAAATCAGTTCAAAAATGATTTTTATACCGTAAAAACAACTCACAATTGTTGATGTTGTCATGGATTGTTGTGAGTAAATGGTTATGATTGAGAATCTTTAGTATCTGATAATGATTAAAATTGTTAGATGTCTATCCTATTCAAAATTGCAGGACAACAAATATATAAGTAGATGTGCAAATTACAGCGGAAAACTATCTCTCAGTTACCGGTTTGACGCCTACATAATGCTCGAGAAAAGCTCTCAGATAGGAGCACAAAATCATCATCAATTCACCTTCTTTATACAACACCGTAGCCAGCAACAATCTCCACTTTGCCACCATCATTCTGCCATCACCAGCACACCTTGCAAGTCCATATCCATCACGATTCATAACAATTGGGTTTTGGGTTTGCTTGTAATTAAAAGTTTTTGTTTTCTTTGAATTTGATTGTCATAAACTCCAGTATCTAAGCATATAGATTAAGGACGACTTTGATGTCTGGAACATGAAATCATATTGAATGCAATAAGTTTGTTTTATTGCAATTTATCTTTTTATTGTTCATTCTCTATTATGCCAATATTGTTCATGAATTGTTTATGAATCGTTTGAATTCGAAATCAAATTGTTGATTGATAGTTTTAGTGCTAATCTGGGAATTCTTCGACCCGTAATACAAGTACTAATATGTGGGTATTGATGATGGGATTTTATTAAATTTTCATATGTCGAGATTGACACTAATAGATGGGTCAAACTTTTGTATTTGTTACTATGAAGAACCTATTTCACGGAATTTAAAGCACTTGACTGAGTTATATCTAGATAAAGTACTTCTAGATTGTTATAATGAGTAGAATCCAGTAGTCGAGCACTTTTGTGTCTGGTGAATTCAAGAGATTGCGGAATATTTGATGGTACTAAATATTTTAGGGTTACTAGTAACGAGTATATTGCATAATATAGCTATGTCGATTAGATTCATGTTTCGTGACCGAGAAAGACTCCTTAATCATTCCCATCTCAATTGTTTGCATTTATTTGTTTTCTTAGTTTTGCATTAGTTTAATTCAGAAATTTAGATTAAAAACTTTGACTCTCTACTCCCTTAGTAAAGAACCTACTTATAGGTATACTATTAGTTAGTGTAAAGGAAAGTACATAATTTATTTGCGAGTTCGACACCTCGATCAAATTGATGCCACTGCTGGGGAGCAGTTGGTAATTCTAGTTGTTATTAAATTTTATGTTTTTGCATTTAGTTTTCATTCTAGTTTCTTTTACTAATTTATTTTTTAAATCTTATTTTCAGGTACAACATTCATTTTTTTGTGTGCTTACAATTGGTTAGTGGTATTCATCACATATCTAGAATAGGAGGTAAGTTATATAACTAGCTGTGTGCATAATTTTTTACTTTTTTTACAAGATGTTTTATTTTAGGAATAATGCATATGGTTCACAAGACCTTATGATAATTCTCATACATCGCAACAACCTTATGGTAGTTATGTAAGTGAACAATTATAAGGATGGAGGGATAGCTATACTTTTCATATGCTCCATTCTAAGTTCATGCAGAGTTAAGGATTTGCGGTATATATGGAACCAGATTAACTCAACTCCCAACAAGCAGAGTTTTGTACCAAGTGAAACTTATGATAATGCATCTAGACCTACTCTTGATCTTACTTATGATCATTCACCTATTCAATGGGAAGAGATGGTGTCTAGAGAACCTATCATGAGTACCAGTGGAAAACGTGTTAACATCAAAAAAACTCTTTAAACAATTGTAGCAGTTGGAAGAAGAGAGAACAATAGTAAAAACTCTTCAAGCAATTTCTAGGGCATACATATGAAGGTCAGTCACCATATGGATAGTGGAGAAGAGCCCGATGAAAATTCCAAGGATGATGAACCCTTGGAAAAAATTGATAACGACGGTGTTACTAGCTTGATAGGCACATTTATGTGTCTTATTTAAGCTCATTTTTATGTTGCTTATTACTCAATTTGTATACTAATGAAATTATTTTCTATGTTTTTAGGTATTTTTGTGGAATAAACAAGTGTGGAAAAATCGAATTAAAAAGTGATAAAGGCACAAATAAAAATTGATAAAGGCACCCACTCTTCAAATTCAAAACAAGATTTGGGCGGGAATATTCTTCACTTAACTACGTGATCTGGCTATGATTATTTGACGAGAATTTTCAGGTTTTATAACAAGAATATAATCTTGCCTAAATAACAGGGATGTGTACACAAGTTTTAAAGTCGAGAGTCAAACAAAATCTCGATTATTATCGCATTCCCGTCACTTGCATGGAGAAAAATCATTCTCGATAATCATGATGATATTTTGTTTCCTAATTTGTATTGTGTCTCTATAATATCAACGAGTATTTGGGTTAACCCTAGCAACAATTGAGATAAACAATATCACCAAGTTTATTTAAGGAAGAAAAATCAGGATCAAAAGGATCGAAGAGAAGAAAATATCCGAGAAAATTTTTCATTGAAACGAGAATATATTGCGAAAATCTTTTGGAAGATTCGAGAGCTTGGAAGTTGTTGGTTATAAATAGAGGGTCGAAAAGAGTTTGAGGGAGGCTGGCAGAGGCCAGAAAAGCTTAAGAAAAAATCCAAAAAAAATCAATTCTCATGAAGAAGATGAAGAAACAGTGGCAAAAAAATTAAAAAAACCATTGCAGAAAAGTTAGGTTGAAGAAATTGTTACTAAAGATAGGAACTGTTGTTGAAAACCGTGACCTATACTTTGTATTCAATGGTTTTATCAATAATTTCTTGAATAGTATTCGTGCAAGAATTGGGCTTTAATACACTAAAGATATGTGCTTTATTCATCTGCAATATAAGCAGTCATATAATCATTAAAAGATTTTATTAATTTTGCGACACCTTTGGTCAATTCTTTATTATAATTTCTATTAAAATTGTCAATAAAATGGTTTCTTCTCTAGTTTCTTTCATTCTTTTTGTCATGAGTAGCTAAATATTTGTTCTAGGGTTAGAGAGGAAGCTAGTTTTGATGGATATTTTTATTATTTAATTTGTTAGACATAAATTACTACTCTTTTCAATTGTATTTTTTAATGACTAATAGTTTCTCTTCTAAATATGCTTCGATTTAATTGTACTGGATAGTCTTTAGGTTGTTGATTTTTTATAATCACAATAATTAATTAAAAATTAGGTTTTACAATTTCCAAAATCCATGTGGAACGAACCGTACTTGCATATTTTCTCATCGACAGCCGTGCACTTGAGGCAAATTAAACTCCCAAGTTTTTGCCGCCGTTGTCGGGGATTTGGAGTTTGTGATTTTTATTTTTTTCTTTAATTTTATGTTAATTAGTTTAGGATTTTCTTTATTTTATTTTTATATTTATTTTAGGTTTTATTTGGGTATTTTATAGCTTTGTTGTGCAGGTAATATTTTGCAATTAATGTGACAAAATTTCTACCAAAAAAGGTTAGTATAATTCCAATTTTTATTTTATTATTTTCTTAGATTTTTATTTTGTAAATAAGTAAATTAGGATTTCTTTTGTATATATTTAGTTAGATTTTTATTTTTATTTTTGTATATATAGAAAAAAACGTGCACACACATTATTTGCATCGTCGACTGCCGAATTTTAGGAAAACACGTGGAATAGTACACTGAACCCTCTGAGCGTTATCAGTCGAAATTCCACAAGCCTTAGCCTTGTACCTTTGACCAGTCTCTGATTGTAGGTATATTTTGATAAGGTAACCTGAGTCTACCAAATTGTAGTTGACCTTGCATTTGCACGTGCACTTTAAAAAAAATGTCGAACTAGTATTATGAGGGCCAATACAATGAATATCCACCTGAATTCCAAAATGGACAATACCCGTACTATGACCATAGTGTAGATAGTACTTGGGACTACTACCAGCCTTCTGAAGGTTATGGTTCATACCATAGTGATCCCAATTACTATTCGCACGCTCACCAGTCATATGAACGGGTAAATGAGCAAGCTGAGCAAAATATTAGTTCTCCATCACTAGAAGATGCCCTCATGCACTACATGGAAACTTCACAAATTCTTAATTCTTTGTATGCTTCTTTCAATAATAAACTCAGTCAATTTGTTGAAACTGAACAAAAGTGTTACTTAGAAAGGACAAAGAGACTTATAGCTTTACGTATCGCTCTTAGTAAACTAAATACACTTTTAGATGAAATTGAATAAGAAGAACGATTAGTTGTTAATATTGCTTAGAACGAACTTAGTTGCCAAATTTTTATTTCCAATTTTACCCTTGATAATAATGATGAATATTTACCTAATTTAGAGGACGAGGTTAGAATAGAAGACACTACTTATTTAGATAAGGTTTCATCATCTTCATATTATTGTGATGATGAGGATATTGTTGATGAGGAAATTGAATCCGTAGTCATAATGATCAGGAAATTTTTACACCATTTGAGCTTCGTGATAATAATGATGTCTCTAGTTCTGATCCTAATAATATTAATGATTATTTACCTATTCAAGAGGACAATGATTTAACTAGAGATACCATTGTTATAGACAATGAAATATTTCCTTGTTATTATGAAGATGATGATGGTTCATAAGAACGAGTTTATCCCGAGACTAGTGTTTTAGAGTCCAACGATTCAAAGACAATAGTCTCTTACAAAGATGATAAACTTATAGAGATTTTAAATATGAGTGAGGATGCACCACCTGATTAAAACCTAGAAGAAGCAATTGACCATTTTCAGGAATCTGACAATCTAGAAATTAGGGAAATTATGGTTAGTCTATCCAAGGACACTGAAAATTCTAAGTTTGGGGGTGATTATCATTCTACATGTGCTTTACCTTTATCTCTTATTAAGGTCCCTCACTTGGGACTTGATGTATGTGCCTCTAACATATTAAGAGATTATCTTCAAGAACTGTTTCTTGAACCTAATCATGTCCAGAAAGAAATTCAGTTGTTAGAAACCCATCCTATGATTGATGTGGTTTACCCGGTCCATGATACCATGATTGATTTTGTTGTCCCATCAATATTTTATTTACCAAATGTGGGAATATTTCAACTTCAAATGTGCCAGTTCTTAAATTTTGGAACTAAACCCGAATATTTTAGGAAATTAGAATTGACACATTTTCTTAAGATTGACCACCACTTTCATGTGCTCTATTGTGGTCAACTCTGTGAGTCAAGGTTGATTGACTTTAATGATCCATAATTATTTAGATTATTATTATTATATGATTAGTAAATTGTGACTAATCCTTTCGCGCTCTATGGGAGGCAACCCATATGCTTCGGGTACGCGGTGCTGGTAATATCCTTCCCTATTTCTTTTACTTTTTTCATTGTTTCCCATTGATCATTCTCTCATTCATTTATTTTTAGAACATCGAGGATGTTCAATTTCAGTTTGAGGGTAAGGGGAAAAAAATTTAAAAAATTTAGTTGTACCAAAAACTCCAAAAATTAGAAACTTGTGAACGATTCAAGTTGACACTAGCCATTCTAAGTAGATGAAAATAAAACTCTTGGTTGTAGGAGTTGAGGGACTCAACTAAATGGTCTATTCATAAAAGGACAAAGCTCAGGTGTTAGAAATAACATGATAGTCGTCACCTTATCTCGGAATCATCATAACCATATCACCTTCTGTTTTTATTTTTGAAATTTTCTGTTTCTCTAAGTGATTTGGTGGGGCTCTAGCATCGAATTGTTATCGTCGTTGGGATGAAGTAGAGTAATTGAGATCAAGCCTCATTATTGTATTTTATTTAAACCAAAAAAATAAATAGAAAAAAGGTGAATAATTATTTTATTTATAATAAATCGACCCCTGGGGCCCTTGTATATAACAACTGAGTCGATACTAGTATAAGGATTAAGACCAGTGGGAGCGTATCTCAATCTATCATGATTTATCTTGGCGGCGACCTTCAGACAAATATGAAAAACACCGTTCACCTTAGTCAACATGTGCAAACTTCATCATCTCCATGTCCATCTTCTTAATCTATTAATGTGATTGTGGTTTGTTAAATTCCGAGCATTTTGGTTCATTGTACGACTATCTGAGTAGTGCTTTGTTTTCTTATATATGAATTTTAGTACGCTTGAGTGTAAACTCGTGTACAACAATTGGATTCAAAACAGGGTAATTCCTCTCATAGCCAAAGAGTTTAGTAGCCAACTAAATAGCATATTTAGTGTCTATTCTCAATCGTTCACAAGTAGCTAGGCTTTGGAGTAAAAAGTTTTATGGGTATACCTCTTGTAATCCCTCAAGAGCCTAAAACTCGTCCACTATGGCCACATAAGGGTTTAAAGGCTTGTTGCACACGCTAAGTGCAATCGCGATGCCTGCGACAGTGAGTTAGGATTTTTATTTTCTCGCTTATATTTGCTTGTGGACTAGCAAATAATAAGTTTGAGGGTATTTGATATACACATATATGTGTCTTATTTAAGCTCATTTCTATATTGCTTATTACTCAATTTGTATACTAATTATATTATTTTCTATGTTTTTAGGTATTTTTGTGGAATAACAAGTGTTGAAAAATTGGATTAAAAAGTGATAAAGACACCCATCAAAATTGATAAAGACGCCCATTCTTCAAATTCAAAACAATATTTGGGAGGGAATATTCTTCACTTAACTGCGTGATTTGGCAATGATTATTTGACGAGAATTTTCAGGTTTTATGATAAGAATATAATCTTGCCTAAATAACATGGATGTGTTGGAATGAACAATGAACAACAACGTTAGATGTATCAGAAAAAATATATAAAGAACTGAATTGAAAACAACTCTACCACAGACAATTACGAGGGCAGAACCACAGGTTCAACAAGTTGTCCTTAATAAATTAGTTCGCGGGTATACTCGAGAAGAGTAATGTTAAACCCCAACGTGCGAAGATGTGTCCAGGATAAGACTGCCCGATATAACTTGTATTAGCACAATAAAAACCACCCACTATTGAACTTAGCAACAGGGAAGGAAGGGAAATAAACACTCAAAAACGCAAAACAAAACGACAAGATGGTGAAAAGAAGACATGATAGTATCCGCTTCTGGGATGATTTGAAAACAGATTTTCGAGTTTGTATTTATAAGAGAAAGTTACTTGCAAATCAAGTTAGGTTTAGGTTTTCTTATAAAACATGTTTTTGTTTCTTGTAAAACAATTTAAAACAAAAAAAAATCTTCCTATAAATAAAACTCTTAAAGAAAATATTTTTGGAATTAATTTCCTAAAGAAAAACTTACAAAAATAATTTCGAGTAGACAGAGGACTTGGTGCATGGTATTCACACATATGGCGTGGGTTGGGCCATGTATTGTTTGGCCATCCATTCCGCCCACGTTTGTCTAACTATCCATATGAGAATAGTTATATAGTGGACATCCTTCTCCAGATATACCCAATGTGGGACTAAACTAAAGAGTTTCATTCACTCAAGGAAATGAGTGAGCATCCATAGAACCCTTATGTCTTAAGTTCAAACCACACCAAGACCAAAAGCCTTTAAATTTTCTCCAACAATCCCCCACATGAATGAAATCTCGATAAAAAACGAAAAATCAGAATACGGAAAATACCATATAGGCAAAGGTGTCCATCAGGTCTTGAACCTTTACTTAGTGAGAAGTTACCGAAACTACTTGCTAGAGACAGTGAACGTGATGTCTTGAGATGCTAGCGTTTGATGTAATTTGCGATAAAAACCACACATGATATCCTCTTGGCGTTGCTAAGTTCGTGTCGTTGTGTCCATTTTGGCCCAGGATGTATCCCGTTTCTCAAAATGCTCTAGAGAATTCCCTCAAATTCTCATAGGAAGCGGCCCATTTCCCCATTCAGATAGGTGAGTGTTATCAAGAGTGTTACTGCTACACCCCACTTCAATCTTAAATTGAAACTATAAAGCTCATTAAGAGTTATTAAAAGTCATCCTTCACATGCAGTCACACTATCACATCAATACACCATAGGGAGGAACAAAGAATGTAATTCTCTTGATAATGCATACCTTTAATCACTACAAATTAGTTGTCACATTGAACCTTCGTCTTGGGATCTCCAGTTAGTAAGGTTGATTATCCTTCATGGCAATTTTTATTTCATGAGCTTAAGTCCCATCCCCCTCGATGCAACACTAACTATCTTTTTAGACAATCCTTCCGTCAAAGGATCTGCGATATTCTCCTTATACCTCACATGGTCAACGGTAATAACGCCACTAGAGATAAGTTGTTTCAAATAATTATATCTTCTATGAATATGTATAGACTTCCCGTTATAAACACTGTTCTTAGATCTATCTATCGTAGATGTACTGTCACAATATATAGATATAGCTGGCACAGTCATATACCAAAGAGGAATGTCTTCTAAAAAATATCTTAGCCATTCGACTTCCTCTTCTGCTTTATCTAACACAATAAACTCTGATTTCATAGTGGAACGAGCTAAACATGTCTGTTTGGAAGATTTCCAAGAAACAGACGCTCCTGCTAGAGTAAATACATACCCACTCGTAGACTTAGACTCCTCTGAGTCTGCTATCCAGTTTGCATCACAAAATCCTTCAAGGATGACAAAGTATCCTTCATAATTCAAACAAAAGGACATTGTGTACTTCAAGTACTTCAGCACTCTAATAAGTGCATCCCAATGCATCTTCCCTAGATTACAAGTATACCTGCTTAACCTACTTATTGCATAAGCAATGTCTGGTCTAGTACAATTCATCAAATACATCAGACTTCCTATGACTCTTGAGTATTCAAGTTGGTTAACTCCTTCACCCTTATTCTTCTTGAGATTACAATAAGAATCATACGGATTACAAACAGGTCTATAATTAAACTGATTATATTTATTAAGCATATATTCAACATAATGAGATTGACTCAGACTATAGCCATTAGAACTTCTTATAATCTTCATCCCTAATATTACATCAGCGGGGCCTAAGTCTTTCATGTCAAAGTTCTCATTCAACAAT
Organism: Papaver californicum; assembly: GCA_023531435.1. Lineage (NCBI taxonomy): Eukaryota > Viridiplantae > Streptophyta > Magnoliopsida > Ranunculales > Papaveraceae > Papaver > Papaver californicum. Next base: position 7,013,662 of record JAJJMC010012048.1, on the reverse strand, counting down.
TTCTTAATGGAATTAATAACATCCATGTTTGTACCTACAAGCATACAATTACACAAGCATCCTTAACAAGTTTAGTGTAAACACACTTGTCAGACTCATTAATCCTAAAACCACTAGAAATCATCACATGATCAAAATTTTCATGTAATTGTTTAGGTGCTTGTTTCAAACCATACACGGATTTAATCAATTTACACACTTTCTTTTCACAATCTTTCACTATAAATCCCTCGGGTTGTTCTATGTAAATGTCCTTATCTAATTCACCATTTAGAAACACTGTCTTTACATCTGTTTGATGTATCTCAAGGTTATAGAAAGAAATTATAGAAATTAACATCCTAATGGAAGTGACTCTAGTCACGGGTGAATAAGTATCAAAGAAATCTATACCTTTTTTCTGTTTGTAGCCTTTAGCTACCAACCTAGCCTTATATTTATCAACAGTTCCATCTATATTACGTTTTCTCCTGAAGATCCATTTACAACCTATGGCCTTATACCCTGGAGGTAAATATACAATCTCCCAAGTACCGTTATGATGGATGGAATCCATCTCACTGATAGAGGCTTATTTCCACCATGGATCTTCAGAAGAAGTCATGGCTTCTCTATAAGTCTGTGGCTCAGACTCGGCTAAGTATGTAATGCAATCAAGATATGTTTTCTCAGTTCTAACCCGTTTACCTCTTCTAGGTTATAATTCTGGTTCATTTTCGTCTAAAGGTAATGACTGACTGGTTGAAGGAACGTCTAAGGGTTCATTTAAACATCTCTTTCGAGAACCAAGTTTCATAGGAAAAACATTCTCAAAGAACTCTGCATCCCTAGACTCCATAATGGTATGCAAACCAATGTCAAAAATTTCAGAACTCACAACCATAAACCTATAAGCACTCCTATGCAAACACAATCAACAATTTTGGGTCCTATCTTAGTTCTCTTAGGAGGAGGGATGGCCACATTTTCCAAGCACCCACACACTTTGAAGTAAGCATAAGATGGTTGTGTACCTTTCCATAACTCATATGGAGTTTTATCTGATCCTTTAAAGGGTACTCTATTCACGATATAACAAGCTGATAGGATGGCCTCTCCCTACAAGTTTGCAGGTAATCCTGAACTAATTAACATGACATTCACCATATCCTTAAGTGTACGGTTCTTATGTTCAACTATACCATTTTATTGAGGTGAATAAGGTGTTGTCGTCTCATGTATTATGCCATGTTCTTCGCAGAAATCTCCTCCGGGAATTTCATACTCACCACCACGTCAGATCTAACAGTTTTAATGGTAGCATCTAATTGGTTTTCAACTTCAAGTTTATACATCTTAAAGGCATCGTCCTTACCCTTAAGCAAGTATACATAAACCACTTATTACCACCTCTAGTTTGAACTGACTTCATATCAACTAGTTCTGAATGGATTAGTTCTAAGGGTTTAGAGTTTTTCTGGGCGTTCTCACTGAATGATTTCTTAGCATGCTTAGATTCTATACAAATCTCACATTTATGACCTCTATCAATCGTGAATTTGGGTATGCAGCCTACGCTAGCCAATTTATGCATTGATTTATAGTTTACATGACCAAGTCTACCATGCCAAACATTAAAAGACACACACATATAAGCAGAAGAATCATTCATATTTATTTCATCAGATTTTACGTTAAGATTATATAGACCCTCAGACTTATAACCCTTACCCACAAAATCTTCCCCTTAGTTACTACAACTTTTCCAGACTCAATTACAACTTTAAAACCCTTATCATCTAAAACAGAATAAGAAACAAGATTCTTGCAGATGTATGAAACATGAAGAACTTCATTCAATGTGAGAGTCTTGCCATATGTGAGCTTCAGCCCGACCTTCCCCTTTCCTGCAACCTCTGCTGCAGATGAGTTACTCATATAGAGTTTCTCGCCTTCCCCTACCTTCTGATAGGAGGTGAACAAGTCTCATCTTCCACACACATGCTTAGTATCTCCAGAGTCTACCCACCAGTCCCTCACATTGGTCACCAGATTAACTTCAGATACCATAACAGAAAACTCATTCTTATTCTCAGCGACCAATTTAGCATTATTCTTCTTATTAAGGTCCTTTCGTTGTCTACAGTGAATTTCCATATGGACATGATTTCCACAAACATAACAAGCACCCTTAATCTTAGTAATACCAGATTCAGGTTTACGAAACGTACCTTTGTTATGAGTACCATGCTTAGGGTTGCATTTTTTGTTATCATCTTTTCCAGATTTGTGTTCAGTCATATGAGCCTTATTTTTCATATCTCTTGCAAATGAAACATTCTTGTCTTTGGTGCATAACATTTCTTCAACTTGAATCTTCTTTCCCAATTTAACCATGCTGACTTCACCAGTTTCATGCCTCAATTTTTTTTATACTCTGACCAAGAAGATGGTAACTTCTCAATTACCGCAGATACTTGAAAAGTCTCATCAATGACCATACCTTCAGCAAGAATCTCATTGATAATTTGTTGAAGTTCAAGGAATTGATCAACAACAGGCTTATCATTCATCATCTTGAAATCCATAAACTTCGCTACCAGAAATTTCTTGCTACCAACAGTTTCTTCCTGGTACTTTGCTTCTAACGCAGTCCACAAATCATAAGCAATGAATTTTTTTTTAGCATTATAAAAATCATATATCGCATCTTCCAAACAGTTCATAATATGATTTTTAGCCAGATAGTTACGCCTCTTGTAAAACGTGTTATCATATTCAGAAATATCTTCAATATTCATCAAATCATCAAAAGGAACCAATACTGCGTCTAAATCATGAAAACTCAAGAAAAGCAACATCTTGGATTGCCATCTCTTGAAATCCTTTCCGTTGAACTTCTGTGTTTTTTCAACATCGTTCTTTCTCATTGTTATGAGATAAAAGATAACGTGTTAATATTGTTAGAATCTTGCAACAATGAACATCAATGTTAGATATATCAGAATAATATATAAAGAACTGAATTAAAAATAACTCTACCACGGACAACTACGAGGGCAAAATCACAGGTTCAACAAGTTGTCCTTAACACATTAGTTCGCTGGTATACTCGAGAAGAGTAATGCTAAACCCCAACGTGTGAAGATATGTCCAGGATAAGACTTCCCGATATAACTTGTATTAACACAATATAAACTACCCACTCTTGAACTTAGCAACAGGGAAGGAAGGAAAATAAACACTCAAAAGTGCAAAACAAAGCGAGAGAAGATGGTGAAAATAAGACAGGATAGTAGCCGCTTTTGGGATGATTTGAAAACAGATTTTCGAGTTGTATTTATAGGAGAAAGTTACTTGCAAATCAAGTTAGGTTTAGGTTTTGTTATAAAACAAGGTTTTGTTTCTTGTAAAACAATTAAAAACGAAAAAAGAATCTTCCCATAAATAAAACTCTTAAAGAAAATATTTTTGGAATTAATTTCCTAAGAAAAAACTTGCAAAAATAATTTCGAGTAGACATAGGACTTGGTGCATGGTATTCACACATATGGCATGGGTTGGACCATGTATTGTTTGCCCACCCATTTCACCCATGTTTGTCTAACTATCCATATGAGAATAGTTATATAGTGGACATCCTTCTCTAGAGTACCCAATGTGGGACTAAACTAAAGAGTTTCATTCACTCAAGAAAATGAGTGAGCATCTATAGAAACCTTAGGTCCTAAGATCAAACCACACCAAGACCAAAAACATTTAGTTAAAAACTCATTTTCTCCAACAGGATGTGTACACAATTTATAAAGTCGAGAATCAAACAAAATCTCGATTATTATCTCATTCCCGTCACTTGCATGGAGAAAAATCATTCTCGATAGTCATGATGATATTTTGTTTCCTAATCTATATAATTGTGTCTCTATAATATCAATGAGTATTTGGGTTAACCCTAGCAACAATTGAGAGAAACAATATCACCAAGTTTATTTAAGGAAGAAAAGTCAGGATCAAGAGAATCGAAGAGAAGAAAATATTCGAGAAATTTTTTCATTGAAACGAGAATATATTACGAAAATATTTTGGAAGATTCCAGAGATTGGAAGTTGTTGGGTATAAATAGAGGGTCGAAAAGAGTTAGAGGGAGGTTGGCAGAGGCCAGAAAAGCTTAAGAAAAAAACCAAAAAAATCCAGTCATCAGAAGAAGATGAAAAAATCGTGACAAAAAGGTTGAAAAAACCGTTGCAGAAAAGTTAGGTTGAAGAAATTGTTACTAAAGATATGCATTGTTGTTGAAAACCGTGACCTATACTCTTGTATTCAGTGGTTTTAGCAACAGTTTCTTGAATAGTATTCGTGACAGAATTGGGATTTAATACACTAAAGATCTGTGCTTTATTCATCTGCAATATAAGCAGTCATATAATCATTAAAACATTTTATTAATTTTGCAACACCTTTGGTCAGTTCTTTATTATAATTTATATTAAAATTGTCAATAAAATGGTTTCTTCTCTAGTTTCTTTCATTCTTTTTGTCATGAGTAGCTAAATGTTTTTTCTAGGATTAGAGAGGAAGCTAGTTTTGATGGATATTTTTATTATTTAATTTGTTAGACATAAATTACTCTCTTTTCAATTGTGTTTTTAAATGACTAATAGTTTCTCTTATAAATATGCTTCGATTTAATTATACTGAATAGTCTTTAGGTTGTTGATCTTTTATAAATGAAGGAGATTATATCTTTTTGAGATGATAAAAGTCATATAATTTTTTTAAAATGTTATATTTTCCAAAACATGAGATTCGGTTTAAAATTATTTTGAGTAATTTGAGAGTATTGTGTTTAGGATATTAAGTTTGAATTACCAACATCAGAAGTAGTGGAATCCGAAAACTAGACTTGTAGTTAACTTGTTAGTTAATTAATTTCATAGTTATTTTATTTAATTATTTTCCTCAAAAATATTTTCTTTGTTTTAGCATAGTAATTAATTAAAAATTAGGTTTTGCAATTTCCAAAATCCCAGGGAAAAGAATCGTACTTGTATAGTGTCTCATCGACAACCGTGCACTTGCAGCAAATTAAATCCCATCATAGCTTAAGTCTTAATTGTAATAATGATCATTCACCTATTCAAAAAGAAATAGTTGAGTCTAGAAACACTAGAGTTATTAATGGTAAGACTTATATTGTGAGAGGGGCGATGATTATTACCTGGTTTGAAACATTAAGGACAATGTTTGATTTAAGTGGGTGGGGTTTCAAAATGAAAACAATTGACATATGGAAACCTCTAAATTTTTTTTGAAACTTGTGAATAATTTAGAATGAACACTAACCTTTATAGATAGATGGAAACAAAACTCTTGGCTATAGGAATTGACATGCTCGATAGTCTATTCATATTTGAACGTTTAACTTAGGTGTTAAAAATAGCATGATAGTCATTGAACTAGTAAAAAGAACTTGTGCAAGCATATCTCGGAATCATCATAACCATATCACTTTTTGTTTTTACGATTTTTTGTTTCTCTAAGTGATTTGGTGGGGCCCCTAATATTGTCATAAGGTCATAGCTTGGATACATTAGGATGTTTATTTTATTTTATTGATTTTTTTTTTGAATTTTAACACTTGGAATGCAACATGTATGCGTCTTTTTTGCCTTTGGCTTTTAAGGAAAAATAGAGAACAAGATCCATGGGAACAATCGCATAGTGAGCTGAAAAAGAAATGTTCTTAGATTTGAAAGATCTAATTGTGCCATCAGTATTTTCAAAAAAAAATAAAAATAAAAAATTCAATCAAATAGGAGCATCTTAGCCGGACTATTATGCAAATATTTTGGGAAACATCGTTCACCTTAGTCAAAATGTGCATATGTTATCACTTTCATATCCATCTTCTAAATTTATCCATGTAATTGAATTTGATATATTTTGAGCAATATGAACTTTATAATTGGCACCAAGTATAAGGAGTTAAATGATTGTTTGAGTATATTTTTGAATTCCTATATGAATGTTGTACGCGAGTACTAACTTGTGTGTGATTATTGGATTTAATGCAATATAATGATTCTCATATCCAAAGAACCTAAGTATGCCAACTAAAAATCTTATTTTGCGTATATCTTTAATCGTTCACAAGTAGCTAGGAGTTGAAGCATAGGGTTTGTGGGTATATCTCTTGTAAACCCTCATGAGACTATAACTCGTCTGGACACCTAGGGGTTCAAAGGCTTGTTGCACATGCTAAGTGTAACCATGATTTCTCCGAAAGTGAGTTAGGTTAGTTTGAATTAGTTTAGTTTAGTTTTCTCGTGGACTAGAAAAATCTAAGTGTGAGGGAATTTGATAGGTGTCTAAAACACTTTGATTATTATTATTATTATTATTATTTGGTTATGGTTTCTTTGTTATTTTCTTGTAAATCGTATATATTGCACGTGTTTTATATTTTGTAGGTATTTTATAATCATATGAAGTAAAAGAAGAGAAGTTGTCCACTTGAGCAAAAAAGGGAAAAATTATCATTTCACATGCAAGTGTTATCGACATACCAGATAAGGATAAGGGAATTTATTATAAATTACTAAAGATAGACGCACATTCGCTCGGCGCAGCCACTTCCCTTAACCTTCAAGGTGGCCCCAATAATCAATGAGTGCCTAAATTCAGTTTTATTTCTAAACCTAGGTCGAGTTAGTTATTTCTCCTTGTTCTATTCAACATCGACCAAAACACTACCTCCACCAGATTCACACCGGCTAGAACTCAGGCTCAAAATTAAAAAGAGGTATTACGAGTTAGTTTGGTTTAGGGACTGTTAGTTGCCGAGAAGACAAACATATTATAAATCGCAGTTTTGCCGTATGATGTATGGATAAAACATATGTGGTTGAGATGGTTATTGAAGTTGGGGGTTTGAGCTGATTTTTCGATTCTATTGAATGCTGAGGTTGAATTGAGAGTTGGGTTTAGTATTGAATCGATAATTGAGAGGTTTTGAGGCAAACAAATAAGAAGATGTTACTGTTGGCAGTGAAGAACACAAATGAGTGGTGAGAATTAATCATGAAACATAAAAAGAGAAGTTGTTTCCGTGATTCAAGTGGGTTGATTTTCGATTTTATGAAGTGATGTTGTTGAATTGAGCTCCAATTAGAGGTGATGTTGGTGATTCAAGGTTGTCATGAAAAACATGGAAGCAATCGAGTTTTTTAGGATGCAATTATCAAATGATTGAATGTTATGGGTTTGTGGTTTTTCTTTCGAGTTCTTGAGTTGAAAATTCAGTCAAAAGACGTGTGTTGCTGCCATGTTTAGTGGTCGTGTCTGGAGAGGTTAATACTCGGTTTATAAGCTGGAAAGAATATGAAACGTTGGGTGCTGAATAATCTGAAGATATGGGTCCGAGTTAGTTTCATATTTGGGTTTGCTTAGCTTAACGAAAAATCAGTTCAAAACTAATTCTGCCGCCGTAAAAACAACTTGCAATTGATGATGATGTCGTGGATTATTGTGAATGAATGGTTATGGTTCGAAATATTAGTATTTGATAATGATTAGAAAGTGAGAATACGTCTTTTAGATATTTAAATTATTTTCTTATAATATTTAATGGTGCACATTTCTCCCCTCTTTGTGTGTTATATATTTTTACCTTTTTTGTTTTTGGCTTTGAGAAAATAAATTTTATTGGAAGATGGTGAGAATTTAAGAGCTAGTTAAGAAACTCAAATCGTTTCTATATATATCTCCTATCTTACATTATATGTTATACTTTTCTTCTTTACATCATCTTCTTAAAAAAATTAAGTTTAATAGAAATGAACAATTTTGGCAAATCAGTTTGTTATATTTAACTTCTTGTAAATGACAATAATCTAACTGAAGAGGTTTTGCTGACAATTGTTTCTAGATTTTACCACATGAATTGATTCATACACGAAACAATATAAATCTTTTAAAGTAGATTCAAAGATGTAGAGAATTTAAATTTAAAGTGATCAACAAGGAAAAATATAAAGAAGGTTGCAATGTTGGCAAATCAAACTCATTTTATCTGACAAAAATCTTGAATACGAGAGATAGGTATCCGGGGATATATATCTTCGCATTATGCGTCGTTCCAGATATCAAAACTGTAAAAAGATCTTTACCCTTATGGAACAGAGGCTCCAAGGTTAGGAAAGCAAACTTATCTTATAAGCTGACAAAACTAATCAGTTGAACTTTGTCTTAAACACCAAGAGGATATACCACATGCATGTTCATACGCTTCACAAGTCAAATGAAACAAAAAATTTGTCAAATTGAAATACAATATCGGTGAAATAATATAGCTGATAAGAAACTAATGCACCTAATCTCTTGGCCAGAAGTGTGTAGTATTTCAAAAAAAATTGATGATTTGGTCTCAATTTTTTTGATACAATTTAGCTTTTCTACCGAAATTGGCTTGGAATCTCATTCATCAACAACACTCTACATGGGAAAAAATTCTGACGCACAGGTGTATATTTTCCAATCATAATTTATTGCAAGCACCATAATCTTCTCGAGGATATATGAAAAAACATTCATAATTGGCGAAAAGTTATCAATATATGAGCATTTTAACATATTAGATATGGAAAGAACACCAGTATATAACGATACAACTGGATACCAAATTAGCCAAATTTGATTGATGTAGACACATAACGATTGAAATTATACCCCTGAAACAATTAGTCACTTCTTAGCAGGTCGATGTCATCTTAACTATTTCACTGCAGCACAATCAACATGATACATTAATATGGTCATTGATGTTATTAGTATGTTCACCGTATAATCTACTTATCAAAGTCTATTTCAAAATAATTCTCATTCGCCAACGAAAATAATGGTCGATCCTGAAGCTTGGCTTAAGTTATAAAATCTCAAGATGTCGCCTCAATACAAGTTTTCTTTATATGGAAGATTCTGTGTAACATATTACTTGTTTGAAAAGTGCTCGCATGGGGTGTCAATAAGAAATATCAACTTTCTACAATCAAAAACTACCATATGTTTCTTACTTGCCAACTTGCTCGAGTTGTGCAGTTTGCTTGTTATCAATATGTAACACAATAATATGGATACATTAGAAAATCCAACATTGAATCAATTCTCATGGCAATAGTGAAGTTGACATCCATCTATAGAAGGATGGAAAAGTCCACTTTGTCACACACATTATGTGGACAATCTGTAAAATTAAATGTTTAAGTGGTGTCCAATAATTCAACGATCAGACCAAATACAATCATTTGCATAATGGCGAAACACACTAGATATCACATCCAGAACATTAATTAGTTCGCCTGATACTCCCACACACACTTTCCATACTCCCCTATTATGTGCTATTAAAATTAATGTTGATACATCTTATCAAAAATATGGTTTATTGGTTGGTATTGGTATATGAATCTGTAACCAAGTAAACAGTTTTGTGGAAGCAAAAGAACTTAACTTACCCGACAAACATGACATGCGAATCAAACATAATGTTGGGTAATGTGTTAGAGCACAACTCGATTGAACCCACATGTATTGGTATATCAAGTATGTAATTGTCAAATTTAGATGTCAAAATATAACTTGAGTTATTTTTAAAGATTACTTCGTCAACATAGGTTAGAGTTAGGTAATAAAGTCACATGATGAATCACATCAACTTGTTAGTTCAGTTACCACATGAGGTTGAAGATTTGAAGACAATATAATACACGACCATGTTTATAGAAGATTTCGACATCAATAAGGATAGTAACTTGAACACTGATATTTCTACTTATAGTTTCTATCTATCTAACAAAGAAGTACTCATTATTTACACCAATACCCATAATAGTAAATATATATTCTTACACATGCCCGAGGAGAAATTGAGTCTAGAATTAATGGATTTGCCCTTGACCATTGACTAGGACAAAGTGTCGAAGGAACCAAAAATATGAATTAATTTCAAATCTCATATACGATGTTGGTTTCTATTATAAAAGTTACATAACACTATAAGATTTTATAATAAAGCTACGGATACGCTTGTTGCTAAACACTTACGATTGATTTAAAACCAAAATTTATAATCTTCATTCACAAAAGAAAAGTATATCACGGAATAAAATAAAAAAGTCAAAGAAAATAGAGACTATCACTTAAAAACAAATATAAATAATCAAAGAAAAAAAATGGACAGGAAAAAATAATACTTGTTATCCGTCGACCTTTGGATTCCGAAGTTGGTTACCTTCCGTTCCAATTAGAATGCCCATCACCAGTGCACTGTGCGCCAAGCAAGTCTGTAGATTCTGTACGGTGGGATTCACCAGCAAAGCCCGTGAGTCCGAACATGTATTCATGATGTAAGATCCGTATGCTAATCAACGAAGTTTGTTTCTCGTTGCAAAAGAAGAGTAGTAAAAAAAAGTCAACATAAAATATTATCGACTATCTCCGTATTCACCATTTAGGTGTCAAAACTGTACATTAGAAAGTTAATTTTCTTTTGTAATTTCAACATGAAGTACACAACCTAGAATTTGTGTTTTGTAATTCTGATTCTGAAACAACAAACAAACGTCCTTCTCCCTCTTTCCCTTCCCAACTGAATGATGGTTGATTTTAATTTTGAAATTAGGGCATTGATTCACAGCCCCTTTAGTCTTCATCACCATAATTTCTAGGTTTTTATTTTATTTTTTCTTTCAGGGATTTGTAATCTGTGTACGAGAAAAATTAGGGTTTTGAGCTGAAATTTGTGTAGTAGACATGGAAAAGCCACCATTAAAGCAACTAACAGCACAAGAATGGGAGAATTTGATGGAAGATTTTCAATCAGGAGTTAATTCACGTATAGAGAAATGGGTATCTCAGTATTCTTCTTCTTCTTCTATTTTGGAACTTATATTATCAACTCTTTTACGCAAAGATATTTCATTCAAACTTCAACTGGTTGTTTTTATTGAAGAGGCATATAATCTGTTAATTCCTAAAAATGAATATGAAATTGGGATTGGTAGAATTATTGAAACACTTCGTGCTGTTATACAAGCTCCTGTTGATGGGATCTCAATAACTTATTCATTAAAAGAACAATTGATGATTTCTGTAACTTCGATAATTATCTCAATCGATGGTTTAAACAACGTGGTTCATCATTTAGAGAGTTTGATTGAATTGTTATTGACTGTTATTAATAGACCTAATCATGGGTTGGATCGACAGACGAGAGCTGTAGCTTGTGAATGTTTAAGGGAGTTAGAGAGAGAATATCCTTGTATACTTGTGGATATTTCTGGTCATATATGGAATTTATGTCAAAGTGAGAGAACTCATGCTTCACAAAGTTACATCCTTTTATTGACATCTGTGATTCATGATTTAGTGATTTCGAAAATGAACGGGTCGATTATTGGTACATCAGTTCCTCTTGTTCCTTTTAATGTTCCACAATCAGTTATAGCTAGTTCTGGTTCAAATTATACGGATTCTTCTACTACTAGTGCCACGGCGATTTCGAATTCTAAAGAGCTTCGCAGAGTAATGGCATTTTTGTTGGAACACCCACATGTCTTAACTCCCTGCGCATTGATGGAATTCGTGTCGATGATAATGCCAATAGCAGTGGCATTGGATTTGCAGGCTTCATTGCTGAAGGTGCAATTCTCTGGCTTGCTTTACTCGTATGATCCTATGCTTTGCCATGTCGTTCTTATGCTGTATTCGCATTTCTCAGATGCATTTGATGGCCAAGAAGCCGAAATTGCTCGGCGTTTGATGCTAATTTCCAAAGAAGCTCATCATTATTTAATTTTCCGTTTGCTTGCTCTTCACTGGTTGTTAGGGTTCATTAATCTTCCTTCAATCAAGAGAGAAGCGATTAAGAAGAGTTCTCTGGTTTCTATGAGCTCAAGTTTTTACCCAACGGTATTTGATCCGCTAGCACTGAAATCAATGAAACTGGACATGCTTGCCTATTGCGCGACATGCGTTGATAATTCAGTGTCACAAAATTCTGAAGGAGTATCTAATATGAAGGTTAAAAAAGAAGTTTCTGTGGTGAAGCTCTTAGAAGATGGACTTGTCTCTGTTTCATCATTCAAATGGTTGCCATCTTGGAGCACAGAAACTACAGTTGCATTTCGTACTTTCCATAAGTTCTTGATTGGAGCCACGCCTCATTCTGCGTCCAACGATTCCACAGCGGAAGCACTCATGGAGTCCACTATCTTTCAAACATTGCAGGTATTACCAAACTCTACCCCTAAACTAGAACCATGAAGATAATTAAAGCTATAAGCTTCTTTCACCAGCAAATAGGCATTATGTTTCTATATAAATAAGTCTACTTGAGGCCTCTTATAATGTTATTATTTTCTTGGTTAAATATCCTTGGCAATTATCACCCTAATCTCGAGGGAAAAAAATGGCACTACGAAAATAAATGTGATTTTCAATGTACAAATATTGCTTATAAAGTGTCCTCTGCCAGCTGACCAGTATGGCTTAGTAGTCAGCACTTGTAACCATGTGTATGTGCATAGCATTTCTGCCACTAAATACCGCCAAACTCTTCCCGATCGCTATTCATGACCCATCCGATCCGTCACCCACTTATTTGTTTCTTTGCAAAAATAAATAATGTAGCTTCTCTACAGATGATTCTCGTAAACTTATTGTGAAGAGTATATCTTTAACGAAGTGCCGAGCTGCTTGTATAATGGTGAACAAAGGTCTTTAGTGGTGGAGGGGAACATTTGGTCTATCTGGACATGTATATGGTTCATCTTTGTTATATATCTTGTACCCGAGCTCTGACTGGTTTTATATAGCCTTTGAGTCACATGTCTATTATATTATGTTACCTGATATTCTGTAGTTTTGTTTCTCAATACTGGTATCTTAGATTCTTAAGCATCTCTTGATAATTCAGCTCTTGAAGGAGTATTCTCTGTATTTGCTGCTTTCGTGAACGTCCCTTTGTTACTGTGCAGAGGACACTAGTGGACATGGCACTGGAGTATCGAGGATTGGTTCCAATCTCTGTTGCTTTCCTCGACCGTCTGTTGGGCTGTCATTCACATCGTTGGTTGGGGGAGCGTCTTCTCCAGACAATTGATGAGCATTTACTTCCAAAGGTCACCATAAATTATCAGTTGGCTTCTTACTTCCCAATTTTCAATAGGATTGCTGAGAACCATTCCATACCTCCTAGTCAGTTACTGGAGTTGCTTACTCAATTCCTAGTTGCCCTTGTTGAGAAACATGGTCCTGACACAGCATTGAATTCATGGTCTCTTGGAAATAAGGTTCTCTATATTTGTAGGACCATGCTCATGCACCACCGCAGTTCAAGGGTTTTCCTTACACTTTCGCGCCTCCTTACATTCACCTGCCTGTACTTTCCTGATTTGGAAATTCGTGATAATGCCAGGTATGATGAGAGAATTGTTTTTTGTAGTGATAATAATTATTCCGCTGGAATATTATCTTTTCCCGGTTATTTGATGGTACTTCTAGACCTAGTTCACTGTTGTTCCTCAAGACTTACCTGCATGAGGTGAAAGTCTGATGATTTTCCTCTATCTTAAATTTTAAAGCGAAAAATGGAAAAATAAAATAAATTGATAAAGTTAACGAACTGGAACTTTGTTCGGTTTTGGTTGTGTTATCTATCTTACTAATGGAACTGTTACATTTTCAGGATCTATCTTCGGATGCTTATATGTATACCTGGTAAAAAGCTTAGGCACACTTTAAACCTTGAGGAACAAGTTCCTGGCATTTCACCATCCCCTCACATGTTTTCTGGTCAGTCTCCTCAGGCTTCTGAAGATTTCAACAAGTCGAGGAATATCTCTTCGTACATTCATCTTGAGCGCGTAACCCCTCTTCTTGTCAGACAAACATGGTCCCTATCTTTAGCTATGATGGACAATGAAAATAATCAACTCCTTGTTTTAGAGGGCATCAGTGACAGTAAACCTGTAGATGGAGAAGCAGATGTGGACAGCAGTTCCGAGGTACAGGTTGTTCTAGAAAGTGACCGGATGGAAATGCCCCGAGAACCATTACGTGTGATGGATTCGAAGGTTTCAGAGATCTTAGAGATATTACGGCTGCATTTTTCGTGTATTCCTGATTTTCGGCATATGTCAGGTTTTAAGATTACAATACCTTGTACCCTCAGATTCGAGTCCGAACCATTTAATTGTATCTGGGGAGTTGGCTTACCTGCTACAAATTTGGATGAAGTGGATGCTCTACCTGCCATATATGCAACCATTATCACATTCGCTTCTTCAGCACCGTATGGGTCTATTCCGTCATTCCGTATACCTTTCTTGCTCGGTGGAGCCAAGTTAGATAATGATTATACATCCAGGAAAAGTGATTACCTTGCTATTGTGCCTCTAGAAAATGGGTCCGAGGAACAGGAAACTTTTAGGGCTTCTGTAACCATCGATTTGGAACCTAGAGAACCAATGCCTGGTCTGGTTGATGTTTCCATCGAAGCAAATGCAGAGAATGGTCAGATCATCCGAGGTCAGCTTCAGAGTATTACAGTTGGTATTGAGGACATGTTTCTCAAGGCTAGGCTACCATCGGATATCCCTGAAGGAGCATTTGCAGATTACTACTCTGACTTGTTCAATGCATTATGGGAAGCATGTGATAGCTCTTCAAATACTGGTCGGGAAACTTTTCCTCTAATGGGAGGAAAAGGGGTTGCTGCAATTAATGGGACCCGTTCAGTCAAGCTTCTAGAGGTGTCTGCCACATTGCTCATTGATGCTGTTGAACGCCATTTGGCGCCCTTTATTGTATGTGTGGTTGGCGAACCTCTGATAAGTGCAGTAAGAGATGGTGGCATCATTAAGGACGTCATTTGGAAAGAAGGGTTACATTCCGCTGTTGATGAAAATACTGAGATGAAGAATTTTGATTTAGGCCCACTTCAACTTAAATACATTGATGATGATGCCGATGAGGAAAATTACACGGACTATCAAATCGATATCAGGAAAAGAAATATGGGATGCTTTTTTGTTCTCATATTTCTTCCGCCAAGATTCCATCTACTTTTCCAGATGGAAGTGGGTGATGCATCGACATTAGTTCGAATTAGGACTGATCATTGGCCCTGTCTAGCTTATATAGATGATTATCTGGAAGCATTGTTTTTGAAATGAAAGAAATTTCATTTGTGATATCCTCTCTTATATCTGGTACACTGGATTGGGCTCTCGTCAAACCCTTTGATCATCCAGCTCTTCGGTTGTTGATGGTACGTCTCGTCCAACCTGTCTTGCATAATATTTTTTCCTCCCAAATTGTTTTTGTATTGGGAAATTTGATCTATTTTATTTTTGGTTCCCCTCATTCAGAATAATAGAGTTTTGTTGTAAATAACACCTTTGTAAGAGTATCTGTTAATCTTGTATTGTATCTATTCATTTCGATATGACAAATGAGAAGAAAGAGCACGTTTCTTAGGCTACTCTTAGTTGCTGACGAATTTGTAGACTCGTGACCTGTTCTTTTTTCAGAGGGTCTCTTATTTCTGCGTGGAAAACCTTTTTCTTTCCTCTACACCATATATTCTGGTTAGGCCCTGCAGTTCTACAGGGGTGAGCTCCATCAGGCACCTATTAAATCTATGCCTAATGGTAGAGTGCCTTCTTTATGAATGACTTGTGAAGTGAGGAAAATAGTTTCTTGCTGAATTTGGAGACTTTTGTTTTCGTTGAATGATTATCTTCATAGCAACACGCCACCAATTCATAGATGTCTAATGAGGAAAAAAACGGTGTTTAAAATTATTAATACTAGATATCAACCATGGTTGCCTATCAAAAAAGATATCAACCCATGACTGTTACCTTACAGCAGTCACAGAGCCATACATGATTGTTGGCTTATGTCACCTTGTGCAGCGCACCCATGTATTACGTAAGGTCTCCACTTCGCAGCTCAACTCACCTGTTGGGTTATGCCGTGTTGAAATACTCACTTCACTAGATGCCTTTTGAACGTTTTCCAGTAAACTCGCTGCTCTGTACCATGAATGATGGTCAGAGCAGAGAGAGTATCACTTGGACATTTAAGAGGGGTGTAACAGCTGATGATATGTTAACGATCTCTCTTATTCCTTGAGGAGGTGAGATACCCATGTTCATGTATATAAGAAGAGGAGAAGAGAAAAATTGCATTGTGCGAGAGCAAACTGGCTTTAGAGGTCAGTTGACAAGGATCACTGGCCCTACTTTTCCATACTCCGCGTCTGATTACCTTTAAACCCCCTCAAATGTCTACAACAGTTTTTTTCTTCTAAAAGCCTACTTTTTATTTTATAAAAATCTAAGCATCATATTTGAATCCTATTTTAAAGCATACCTAATAAAGGTAAAAAAAAGGTCATTAGGTTGTAGAACCCCATCACCCCTTATCAACCGTTTTTTATAATAGTAATTATACCCTTATTTAATTAGTGTTAATGTTACTATTTAGACGTTAATAATAATGGTTAATTGGTAATATTTGATTAAATTATTAATGGTAAATTAGTAGAGAAATCCGATTTGTATGAGAGAGTTGGGATTTTTGAGACGAAGAAGAAGAAGTGAAAAAAAACTTAGGGTTTCTGAGATTTTTGTGATTGTTGAGCCAAATCCAGAAGATGAATACATTGATGAGGAATCTTATGCTAACAATACACAAGTATACTTGTAGATGATGTTTAATCACCCTTTTTAGGTTGAATTCATCAAGAGATTGAATTTTTTCAATTTTCAGTCTTGGGTTGGGCTATAAAATTATCAGCCGAACTTAACGCGCGAAGAACAGTTTGGCTGGTAATTATAAATTCGAACCTAAGTTTGAATTTAGAATATGAAGTTCGGCTAATTCGTACTTTTGTTGTTAGTAGCCGAACTTGTTAAACTTAGGGTTCGGTTAATTCGTACTACTACAAAAAAAATATTCATTATCATCCAAGTCAAAAATTCAGCTGAAATTATTGCAAAATCAGGGTTCAGATGAATATGTTACAAAATCAAAACAACCGAACTTTAATATTGAGCCACAGAGTAATGTTTGGCTACTAATTGGACATCTCAATTATTAGCTGAACTTTAATGTTCTCCAAACTTCAAAATTTTGAGCAACAGTTCAATGTTCGACTACTAATGGGACACCTCTATTATTAGCCGAACTGACAAGCATTCAAATTTATGTAGAAAGTCAAAAGTTCGGATGAAATTATTGCTAAATCGAAATAGCCGAACTCAATGTTTTATTTACTATACCCTTGGTTCGGCTAAAAATTATGATTTCAATAGAAGCCAGACTGTTCTTTTGAAACTAAAAAAACTAACAACTAGGGTAGGTTCGACTATTAAATCCTAGGGCTTTTGCGATATTTTTAACCGAACTTACCTCTGAAAACCCCAATATCATCTATTAAATCCTAATCAATCGATCAATTGTGATTTTAAAATCAAACACTAAAATCAACTATTTCTTAATTTGTATATAGCATTAGAGTCTTCAAGTTGTGATTTTAATCGACGATCAAAGTGCAATAAAAAAAAAAATTCAACGAAGAAGAAGAAGAAGAAATTCGGATGTAAAGAGAATGAAAAGAAGAATAATTAACTGATTTTGAGTTTGATTTATTTAGGTTTATGTTTTTGATTTTGTTAAAGGATATTTATATAATTTTAATTATATAAGGGTAACATGGTAAACGACTCTCACGGGTAGGGACTCCTATCATGACTAGGACATCCCTCATAAACATAAACAAGATAGGCTAATCATTTTGTATGCCTTGAAAATTTTATGCATGCCTCAAAATGAGATTCTAATATTTAGGCTTAAGCCCAGGTAGAAATCTAGTCAAGCCCACACCTTGATAGATTCCTAGTTCTGCCATTGTTTACGGTTAATCCATGGCTCCATCTCCATGTCACATATCTGTTCCACAATTATAGCCTTCCCAACTGACCCATGGATCAACAATTAGAAAATTTTTTGCGTGAATGGATACTGTTTTGCACTAAGAACGCTGAGACAAATCCTTATGTTACAAAATTCTTCTTTAAAACTGCTCTTAGATTTTGTTACAAAAATTCATGTACAATAAACAATGACTAAATTACAAAAAAATATATGGCAATAGACTTTGAGGTAAAGGTTTTCATGGTCGTCCTTAACATATACAAGACCTGGGACGAAAAAGAAATGATTCTATTTTTTTATACTTTTTTTTTATCTATACGCATATAAATCAGACAAAAAAGAAAATTAACAACTCGTAAAAAACTATGTAAATTTTAATATATTTATAACGATAAAAACAAAATCATGATTCCAAGTAAGATACTTAACAAAAAAAACCTTTGAAAAACAAAACATTATTCAAATACAATTACAATATATACGTAGTATTATACATTTTGAAATATAGAAAGTATCATATGCATCACATATATTTTATATTCTTAAAATAAAAGTAACACATGAATCGCATATGAAAAACATTTTTTTTTAGAAAACTTATATCGTGTAAGGTATTACTTATGTCACCCATACAAGATATTTATTGTTAGTAATACGAAAAAACTAAGACCAATACTGGTGGTAGTAATAAAAACCTAAGAACTAAAAATAATATCAGTATTAGTTCATGTTAACATTTCAAATTTTCATAATTATTAAAAGATGGACAAAGACAAGTTTTGATGAAATGGTTTTTATTTCTTCTTTTACTTTTTAATTTTCTTCCTGAAATTATTTTAAGAAAAGACGACCATAATTAGGTAAACCTCCATTAACACATCTTCTTTATAGTTCTCTCCTCTGTATTTCTTATCTTTTATAATCAAGTTTTGTTACATCACCGCTTAATGTTTCTCCATACCTTTTTTTTTGCCTCATCTATATAAGATTGTGAACTAATAACCAAAACCAGATAAATTCAATGAAAAAAAAGATCAATGTGTTGGTTCATCCAAAAGATACATTAAGATGATATTATAGAATATAGATCCAAGCGAACCCAAAAGAATATTATGTAAAAATAGAAAGAAGAATGATAATAATACAACTACATTGATCCAATAAAATAAAAAAAATCACAACATCACACTGTAAGATTGAAAGGAACAAAAATTTAAAAAACCAACTTTCCCAAATTGATGACGATTGCACTACCAATTTATGTAAAATCATGATAATCTCTTCCTTGGTCTTTGATTTCCCACCAGACCTATATCACTCTCTAATTCTAGACCTGTCCTAAAAAATCAAAGCAAAATCATTCAGGGAAAACACTTTTTTATATCGATTACATGTTTTTGTTTTAGTGTTGCATCATATAAATAACATTGATTTTTTTTTCTCTTTGGATGTCTTGGTTTCGTTCAATTTCTTTTTATCTTTTGTTATTTAGAAGTAGAAAATCCAGAAAGAGAACCAGGATAGGAAGAAAGAGAAAGTAAGAGTTGATATTTAAAAAATAAAATAATAAATAAAGAATAATAATAATATAAAAGAAAAACCACTTTAAAAAATTTAAGCCAATGACAAGAGCCGGAACGTGCACCCCAGTATACTGAGGGTACACAAATTTGACTCTTTATATATATTGTGAAAAAATATTTTTTTACCTTTTTTTTTTTTTTTTTTTTTTTTTCTGATCTAAGGCGGTTGACCATCCCACCCTATCTAAAAGATGGCCCCAGAGGTTATTGGCCCCATCATTGATATAGCCTTTGGTTTATGGAATTGTTTTCCTGTTCCTGGAAATTTTCTCTATGAATTGAAAAGAAATGTGATTTCCTTAAAGAGTTCAGTCACAAAATTGAAGGAACAAAGAGATGATGTGAAGGAAAAGCTTGATACAGCAGGAAAAAACTCAACAAGACCAATAGAGTGTACCCATAAGGTTAATGGTTGGCTCTCTCGTGTAGACTTATTGGAACAAGAAGTTGAAAGTATCTTATAAAACTATGAAGCTACCGATAATGAACGAGGCAACTATTTTTGTTACTGGGATCGGAAAAGCTATTGCAGTGGTTACAAACTTGGAAAAACAGTAGTGAGAAAGATGAATGTTGTGGAGAAATTACGGGACAAAGGTGAAGCTGTCGCTGGAAAATCTCAACAGGACCTTGTCCGGGAGATAACTACAGACCAAGATGTGGGGATGGAGTCGAAGGATGAGGAAGTATGGAGTTTGTTGGATGATGATACAAGTATTGTGAGAACTTTAGGTTTATATGAAATGCAGGGTCGTCCTCAACATATACAAGACCTGGGGCGGCAAAAAAATGATGAATTAGTTTTTTGTATTTGTTTTATCTGTACGCATATAAATCAGAGAAAAAGAAAAATTAACAACTCATAAAAAACTAGGTAACCTTTATTATATTTATAACGATGAAAACTGAATCATGATTTTAAGCAAGACACTCAAGAGAAAAAACCTAGGAAAGCAAAACATTATTCAAATGCAACTATAATATATACATAGTATTTTACATTTTGAAATATAAAAAGTATCACATGAATCACAAATATTTTATATTCTTAAATATAAAAGTAACACATGAGTCACATATGAGAAACAAAAAAATTTAGAAGACTTATATTGTGTAAAATATTACTTATGTCACCCATACAAAATTTTTATTGTTAGTAATACAAAAAGCTAAGACCAATACAGGCAGTAGTTACAAATCCCTATAAAAATATCAATAGTAATACTTACTCATGTTAATACTTTAAATTTTCACAAAATATTGAAAGATGGACAAAGACAAAACTGTGTTTATATATATGTATTGTGAAACAAATTTTTTTTTGCCCCTTTCTTTTTTGGGCCTAGGGAGGTCGACCATCCTGCCCTATCTAAAAGACGGCCCTGGGTGTATAGTAATAACTTATACAAAAAACAAGTGGATGTGGTGCCTTTGTTACTAAATACTTGAATACAACTCTTTTCTTGAAGGCCTTTGTGATCGTAGGTCCCATGCATGACTTTCAAGGCATTGTACAATCAACTTAATCAAAAGGAAAAAGAATTACTTTCCAAGCTCATTGAGTGACAATTAACAATGCAGGAT
The DNA here is from genome assembly GCA_023531435.1 of Papaver californicum. Classification (NCBI taxonomy): domain Eukaryota; kingdom Viridiplantae; phylum Streptophyta; class Magnoliopsida; order Ranunculales; family Papaveraceae; genus Papaver; species Papaver californicum. Next base: position 6,992,513 of record JAJJMC010012048.1, on the reverse strand, counting down.
TATCTTAATCGTAGATGAAATGCCTATTTGGTTGTGGTTTCGTGAAGAGTACTAAACATGGCTATATTGGAGGGATATGTTATCATTTGGCCATATTTGGCTATATTGGAGAAATATGTTATCATTTCATGTCAACATTTGGACGCTTGAGAGTCACAATTGTTGATGGTGGGTTTTGCCATAGGTAAAATTATCCCTGGTCATGTATCAGAAATATCCAGTTCATATGATTTCAAAAATAATCTAGACTGTATAAATTCAACAAATGGCAATAGGTGCTCTGCACTGATCCAAATGGCATGTCTATGTACATATACGTGCTATATTTCCACCCAGATGAACTCTCGTTATTTTATATACATTTAATATACTTACTCTATAACTTAATATTTTTATATCCGTACTATATGACTTAGTACTTCTGTTGAATTCTCAGAATGTCATCGACGCTTGTTGCAATAATTCCCATGGTGTTCTATGATGATATAAAATGATTATCAAGCTTCTAGATGGATTTCCTACTAGTATAGAACGATTCAAACCTATCCAGAGTGCAATAATTTTCCGCTGAATTCCTCGACATTAGGTATAATAATAGCTTTGCTGTCGTGACTTGAAGAAGATGCCGAATTAATGTTTGCACAAGTGGAAGTATGTATGTGATGTGGTCGTTTGCACGTCAAAATTATTTATTACTTTCTCGATACTTATGATTTATTATGAAGCAAGGGTAAGAAAGGATCGTTCCCACAAGGAGGTCTTGGTTGTTATATGTCTCAAAAACTTATGTAAACGGGGGGGATTTTTCAGATTCAATAAAAATAAATTAAACTAATTAAGAAAGCTAAGAAATTGTAGCAAAGAATCAATAAGTTGAGAATATTGGATAAGGTTTCGTTTTCATTCACAAAAATGTTCTTGTACTAATAATTAGAATTGGTATTTAATCTCGTTTTATCAAAATCTCTAGAATCCTTGATCGCAAGAATATCCCGCAAATTTCCTTAAGTTATCAACAAACACATTAAAAAGATGCGAATATGAATTTTACCAAGAGAACAACCTAATGTGTAAAAAACACTAATCAAGTTTAATTCCCGAGGAGCATTAAGATTTATGAAATTAGGCTAATCAATGCATTGAATGTGGAAAGTGCACTAATTCAATTTAACAAAGATCACGATTCACATATGATTACTAGGATATATCACAACAAGCAATAACCATTTTTATGCTACTTGTATTCAAGGAATATCACTTTTGCATATAATAAATCCTAAATTAGATATAGATATGAATGTGAGTCCAATCAATTGGCCACTCGACAAAACAAACACTCAAATCATATATTGCGATATTTGTAGTGAATCATAAACGATAGAATTGAGATAAAACTAATGTATTAATTCAAAGAATCACGTATTGTAAAATTCAACTAATCCCTAACCAATAAATTACAAACCCTGGATGTTGAGAAATCTTCCCCGCGCAAACCTACAAAAATAAATAGAAGAGGTGAGAAGAGAACTAGGTGAAAACCCAAATATTTCTCCCTCTTATAGAAGTTGCTCTTTTATAGCCTCTCCATTTATAAAATCCATTTAAGAATAAAAGTCTCTTTTCTTACCAAACCCTAGCTTTTCAATTTCTAAAATCTAGTCACGTCCAACCGTATCAAACCCAAAAATATCAGATTCATAAGAAGCCCACACTCATAAGCCCAAAGTAGAATATTAGGCCTCAAATAAGCCTGTCAGTTTTGTGAAGCTGACAGGCAAACTTCTACTCTTCTTAACTCACGGCCTCTCTTAGGCTATTTCACAAGCACCTTCAGTGCGTCTCTGGAAATTGATTCCGGCATGGTGTGTTGGTGTTCATAACATCATCCAACTCCTTTTATGCAAGAACTCATCATTCAAAACAAACCCATTATTCATAAACATTCAAACACACAATCCCACTTTCCCTCACACAAAATCCAACCATTACAAACCCACTTCAATCTCCATCTCCGCCAAATATTTCTTATTCTTCTCTGTGTAAGCTTCAATTACCAACATTCAAACTCAAAATTCATCTCAATCTCTCGCTCGGATTTGAACAGTCTTCTTCTTTTTTAAACCCAACAGAAATTCAAACTATCAACTTCATCTTCTCAAACCCAACAACGACATACTCTTCTCTTCTTGTTGTTTCAACTAAATTCTTCCAAAATTCGAAAACTCATCAGATTAAATCTCTCTCGCTGGAAGTTCATGGCAGGATAAATCCATTCTCTCTATTCCACGACACAATCAGTTCTCAAATCCATCGCAGACCCCTCACTAAATCTCGAGCTTCTCTTCTTCTCGGATCTCTGTTGCAGCCAACACCCAACCTTCCTCGACTGAAACCATCTTCAATTACCAGCTGCTTCTCTCTTTTCTGTTTCATTCACTTCTTCTATTTCTTCTCGCTGGACATCTCTGTTTATTTCTCTCTATCACCACCAACTCCACTGGCAGTAACCCTTCTCAACTGCGACTCGACCCACCTGAGATTTGGGTTAACCGGAGATATAACTTTGGTATATTTGTCAGTTGCATTTGAAGAAGAGAGATTTGAGACCTAATTATGGATTTAGGTTAAGATGTATAATTGTTCAAGACACCATAACTTAGAGGGGCTGCCCCCCACTTAACTCTTTAATCAATAATTCTATAATGTGATTTCCATGAACAATATGTGAGGTGCCTTTAGCCATTTTTCTTGGACTTCAACTAGTTGTTCCTTAACGCATGGTTGGTCGCGAATAACACTTTCCAGCGAAATGATAATTTTGCCCTTTTTGAATGATTTCTTCTTCTTTTACTCCAAATGAATCCATAACACTTGTAGAAGCTAAAACAAACGTATTATGCACAAAATACAAGAGAAATAACTAAGAAAAGCATAAGAAAATAATATGCAAATTATGTAAATTATGCACTTATCAGTATGCCACCAAAAGCAAGTACAAATAACATCATGCATAGATAACGAAAGAGAAACGTGAAGTGCACTTTTCTAGCCAAGGCTAGCACTGGCCTTTCTCGCGACAAAACACACTAACTAGAAATCTTATCATGCACACGCTGGATTAGGCCAGCACCAGCCTACCCTACGGCCATGACGATGCTAGCCTAGAACCGGTGCCGGACCTACCCAACAACGGTGGCCTAGTGCCAGCGGTAATATCCTACACGACACCACCCTAGTGCTAGCACCAAACCTTATCTGTCTATGGCGTTGTCCTAATGTCAGCACCAATCCTCCTGGCAACACTAGCCTAATGCTAGCGTTCGTGACCTTCGTAATGTTAGCACTGTCTCCCATGCATGTATCTTTTGATGTTTGGATATACCACTTGATGTTATTGGCTACTGGCTGCTCCGATTTATTTACCAAGCCATTAATAGCTAGTAATCGAGTATTGTAACTAGACGAATAATGCTTGGTATATTTTACAGACGAGATCCAAAGATGGCATCCCTATGCATAATTGACAAAGATATGCGCCAGATGTTCACCTTGATGCCACCTTTCACAAAGTGTTGCCACTAGATTGAATCACTCACAAAGGTACCATGAGCCCATATTGCTAATAAATCATGAACTGGAACTTTCTGCCAAGATATGCCACGGGCTCGCATTACTGAATGGGCGATGCCATGGTTACGCATCATGTATGAAGTGATACCAATGCCTCATATCATCCCTGAAATTATGCATGGTCACTCAGGATTAATTTTCTATCAATAAGGGTAGTATTCGTGCATCATTGCCAGCTTCCACGATTCTCAGGCATCAATATCAAGTTGTTATTGGCATAATTATCCCTTTACTCCTTCATGGTAATTCATTGCCTTACACCGATGCCATGAAGTTCTTTATTGAACACGGGTACCCAGCTTATTCAACTGCGAATATCTGGGATAAATTACCAGAAGTGGCATCACCAGGCCTACGACTGGCGTTATTAAGGTGCAATGCCCAAATAATGCCAAGTAATACACTCTACCCGACTTACTGAGTCACTGATAGACTTATTAACCTTATTAGACTTTACACTAGACAATATACTTAATTAATTAATATTATGAACATATTGCCTCATTAGTTAATTGAGCAAGTCACACTTATGACTTAACTAATAATAGTAGGATTTCTACTATTAGTTTTCTACGAGATATCAAATATGTTATATGGGGGATGCTCATTAGGGTTTTGGTCTGACGGTGTACAACAAATATGGTGTAGCAATACACTCATGATGAGAAAGTAATAGAGTCGTGGGAACGGTTGAAAGAGTGAAGGGAGCAATGGTCGTACATAACAGTCAGTCTTTCTTTAACATTGCAGACACGACCTCACCACTACCTCCATGGTCTCTATTCCTCCACTCCTCCATAACCCTCACCTCTTACGATATCAATGTATTTTACTACTAATTGATAACTCAATCTATTGAAAGATAATAGACTTATGTAAACAAGTCAATAATTCTGCAAAGTAGTTCAACAATTCACACTATAACATACCACATTCTGATCTCAATACTTTCTATGCTTCCCTCTATAAGATCAACCCTTTCTCCTCCTTTGTGACCGAAGCAAGACTCGAGTGACCATTTCTTGGTTTAGGCGAGTGTTGTATGATTTTGATGTCTCGTACCCTTACAAGCATTTCAACTTACCCACACTTTTTACAAGTATTGTTTTTAACCCAAAACAACAATGATACAGTTGGATACTCTTGATGGACATCGTTTAATCACTGTTGAGGGTGGGAGGGTATTGTGGACGGTGCTGGAAAGTCGGAGATCTAGTCTAGATGTTATGGAACAGGAGACGACTAAATTCCAAGGTGGTGGGATTATAATACCCCTGATTCACTCGTGGTTGGCCGAAGTTATCATATTAAACTAGCACCGATGTGTTTTCAGCACAACTGGCTTCAGATTTGAAAACAATAATGACTAAGTGGGGATACTATAAGTAAAAAGTCGGTTGATTACACATTCAATATTCAGGTACTATTGCATCCATCAAATATTCATGTCGCAAATGGATATTCATTGACCAAGTTGACATCCACAAAACGAGAAACTTGCTCAAATTAAGAAAACAACAAAATAGAAACTTAAAAAGAACACTTAGGAGGAACAACAATATGAATAAAGTCATCCATGACAAAGGAAGCACAAGACATATGAAGGTACGATTATTTGCTGGTCAGGATTTATACCTTCACAAAGTTTAGATTATAGTTTGAATCTGAATTGCTTGGAAAATTGGTTGATTTTGTACTTATATTTAGAATCTAGAATCTCAAATTAGGTTTATGAAAAGTTTTACCTATTTCCCACCTCTACTTTTCCTATTTCCCATCCACATTAATTCTCATTCCCAATTATCCTATGTACCATCCAAATAAATTTTAAAATATCCTAAATACTACCTTTATATATTTTGACTTTATTTTTTACATCCTACATTCCTTCTACCCACCCCACCCCTAAAAATCCTATGAATACAAATCATGCCATTCCTTTTCTTTTCCATCATCACCGTCCTCACCCATTCTTCCCAAACCGACACCACCATGAATACATGGAAAGTAGTAGAAGGACTTTAGGTTATTATTTGCTAGCATTGTTGAATTAGAAGGTTCACGTGGTTCAAGAAGTTCATATGAGTACAAAAATAACAACATGGCCTGCATCACATCAAATAATTATAAGGTAATGGCGCTGGTGATTTTATACATAAAGGTAAAATATAGATGCTACTGTATTTTTTGAATCTAAGTTATGATAACAGATTAATGAATTGTCAAATTAAAGCCTTACGTACCTTAAATGCAAAGGATTCAAACTCTTTAATGGTTACTATTTCCATGTCTAGATTACCCACTAATCCAAAAAAGTGAGCTTTAAATACGGGATATCAGGCTGAAAGAATCAACTTATGGGCTTTGAAAAATTCATTACCAACGTGAAAAGTAATATTAGAACCAATTCCAGATTCCAGCAAACCCTTAAGAATATGAACCATATCTGATGGAGTTTGATAGACATATTTATGTGTCTTATTTAATCTCATATTTATACTGCTATTACTCAGTTTCCGTATTAATATTGTCATTTTGAGGTGTTTTGAAGAATAAACTTTTGTGAAGAAATCAACTTGAAAAGCTATAAAGGCACCCATGCTAATGTTAAAGGCACCTACCTTCTTTTCAAATTCAAAAATAGATAATTGGTGGAAAAAGTTTACTTCTCGATCCGTGGATATGGTTGACGTGGTTTGAAGAGACTTTTTAGGCTTTAAAATCTTCTTGCCTTATTTGAGTGTTGTATGTGATTAGGAAATTCCAAAAATCTTCCAAAATTTGAACTCTCGGATAAAACAAGTAGGAAATATTTATTCTCGGCACTTTGGGTTCGACTTAAAAGAAAAGAAGATATTCTCTGAGTGGATTTGGAAAGTTCATCGAGCACATTACTCTTAAAAAGGAAACAAAATCAAGAACAAGTTGCACAGAAATAGCTGTCGAGAAAGAAAATAATTCTCGAGAATAAATCCATGATCTGCGAGAATAGTTTGGGGATATTTGGGAAGATATTCGACTTATTGTTGTTCTATTATAAATAAAAGAGGTTTGGAGAAGAATGGGGAGGCTGGATGGAGCCAGAACCAAGAGAAAAAAAGTCTGAGAAAAATTCTACATCTGCCAGGAAGAACGAGGAGGAAAAAGAAGATGAACTGTCGACATTCCAAAACTGTCTCTGAAGATGTTGCCTTATCTTTTAAATTCAGTAGCTACCACAACAGTTTTCCTTAACGATTCAACAACAGTTTGTGTAATAACTACAAAGAGAGTCAGTGCTTCATTCTACTTCAGCAGAGATCTGTTGTAAATTTATTAAGAGATTCTATCCATTTTACGTCGCGAATGGTCAGTTCTTGTTTATACTGCTCATGAGGTGTTTCGTTAAATAGATTAATAAATAAAGAAAAATTGTACGCTTTCTTGTATAATACATTCTAGTGATTTATCAATTTTCTTTTATTCTTACATGTATGAGTGGCTAATCTTCTTATCTAGGGTGTATGAGGAAGCTGATATTGATGAGTATTTTTAATATTTAATTTCTTATACATAATTTATACTCACTATTTATGCTTTTTAATGACTAATAATTTATCTTCTAAATATGCTTTGAATTAATTGTTCTGAATAATCTTTAGGCTATTGATTTTTTTATAAGTGAAGGAGACTATATCTTTGTGAGACGACGAAAGTCATATAATTTTTTTTAAGCGTTGTATTTTTTAAAACATGAGATTGGGTCGAAACTGTTTTGAGTAGTATGAGAGTATTGTGTTTAGGATATTAAGTTTTAATTACCAATATCAGAAGTAGTGGAACCCGAGACCATAGATCTTTCTTTTTCTTGATTAATTAATTTCAATAGTTATTTTACTTAATTAAATTCGTAAAAATTATTTAAAATTATTTTCTTTGTTTTAGCACATCAATTACTCAAAAATTAGAAATTGTAACACTTCAAAATCCATGTGGAACGAACCATACATGCATACTGTCTCATCGACAACCGTGCTCTTGTGGTACAATTAAAATCTCATCAAAGTTGCACGAATAACATAATGTTTCGCTTATTCAATATAAGTTGGCACTGTAGTTTTACCAAGAGGTTGCACTGTTTCATCATGAGTTTGCACTACCTAGACTGTACAGTGAATTCTAAGGAAATCATCCTTTAGATAATTTGAGGTCTCCATCTTCAACGTCTTCATATACTTCGTATATCCCCTGAAATTAATCCATATGGAAACGTCATCCAATCAATAACTTTCGGTTACGACTGTTCAACGACTATACCTTTTAAGTTTTGATTTTGTATAAGATGCATTTAATCAATAAATTTCGGTTTATCTAGGGTTTGTAATTTTTTTTCCTGATCTTCAACAATTATGGTTAACCGATTAATCTCCAATTAATTCTCCTATGTCTCGACGAATTAAATGATAAATATTAAAAAATAGGTGCACTATTATAATTAATTAGAAATCTAATTTAGGGTTTCCAATTTGATGTTTTTTTAAATGATTTTGTTAAATGAAAAGAATATATCAATAAAGAAGAAGACAAATATAAATGGTAATAATCATAGTCAAAGTTAATTTGAATTTTGTATGTGGTAAATAGAAAAATTTAAAATTGAAAAGTAAATTGATTTTATAAATTGTAGGGGATGTAAACAGATAAATTGAGGGTGGGAAATAGGGAAAACCTTATGAACTTGTTTATGGAGATGAATAAGAAAAGTAGAACAAAGGAAAAAAAATTAGAGAAGAGAAGTTAAAAATTAAGTTTATTGATAAGAATGTATTATGTTTACAAAATGAGCCTCACTGGCTATATATACATGTTTATTATGTGATCAGTGGGGACCAATTACAGTTCACGTATCCACTGGGACCGACATATCATTTCACATTTCCCGCCTCTTTATAAAGACGTGTGATCTGTACTCTTGCATATTTAAGCTTCTTCAGGTGCTCATCTGATCAACTATAGATAACTCCACTACTTTCAGCTCTGAAATGCGGGTTTCCAATATCCAAACATCTCTTTAACCCAAAGCTTATCTTTTCAGCTCCCAGCTTTGTAATCCAGATAGTTGTTATCATGTTTGTATAATTCGAGTTGTTATCTCGTGATTTTAGATGCCATCACGTGATTCAGAGCATAATTGGTCTTGATCCTAAATTTCTTCTTAGATTTCAGCTGTTTGCGCTGATGGTTACTAGCTACGAGAAAATGCGATATTTTGTCATCGATAACATATTGTAAGATATAGAAGAATAAGAATAAGAAGAAAATAATAATGTATAAAATACCATTCATATAAACAAGTCAGCAATGAAGAGTAAAACTTTACCTCCAATATGAACTGATATCGCTCAAGTGGCAGTATCCTAACCTGTGCGAAGGACAAAGGAGATGCGCATGAAATTAACAGATGTAAATGAAAAACAGCATGTACCGGAACCAAAGAAACACGAGACAAGAGTTTTTTTTCCACTCTCTTTCCCTTAAACAAAATAAAAATTTTCAGAATGTGGACACAATATTCAACATATGTATTTAAAGTTCTAAAGATAAAATATAGAGGTGGCAAGCGCAAACCCATGTAATAGAATACTTTAAAATGTATGTTTTTGTACCAAAAATTACTTTCAGCATAAAACACGATTGATTTGGTGATGATGATGATGATGATAATGCGAAATAAGACAAGAAAACCAATTAAAAATAAATAATAAAGACAAGAATTTAACGTGGTTCAGCGAGTTATGCCGACGTTCACAGATGAATCCCCGTAAGGAGAGATATTATATTGATGTATTTGATATAATGGGTTTTCTCCGGGTTAGAAATCCTAGAGAAAGTTTCCCTTTAGGGTTTTAACCCATATATTTATATAGTCTCTATTTGACCCTAATTCTGATATAAAATTCATATGCAGGTAACTTGGGCAGCAAGACATCTAGAACCTTCTTTTGGGATAGACGCGCTTGACTAACGGGCTTTATGGTTGTTTTATAGAGGGTACAAACATCGTCCCCTCTTAACCTCTAACTTGTTCTAGGGTTAACAAGTTCATTTTTCCTTTTGCATCGACTGCCTATGACGTAACTCGCCCCCAAGCGTGAGTCATTATTTGCATAGTGAAACATAGATCTCCATATTGTTTATAAAAATATTACAAAGACGCCCCCAACTGTGATAACCTGTAACAATTTTGCTCACGTGTTAGACGAGACTTTATGATAAATGTTGGATTTGTGACGCTCGAGAGCTAGTTGAGACTTGAGTAGAATGTAATGTGCGGCTGTGGAAAAGATTTTTTCTCGCAACGTAACAAGGATGTAACACTCGTTGTTAGGGAAGGTTGTCATATTGCTTGTGTTGAGTACGAGTCTTTAAACCAACAACGGTTACTGGCTCGCGATTGAGACGAGACTTTATGCTTTCCTTGTTGCAAGGCTTTATACTCGCGTGAAAGGCGAGATTTTATGCTTACGATAAAAACAAAACTTAAGTGCTCACGTGCAAGGGTGAGGATTTAGGTGCATACGGTGTGATGCAAGGCTAAATATTGAAGGGTATAAGCAATCCTTATATGAAATATTAACAACGTATCATGTTGCCGACGAACCTCACAGGTAACAATTCCAACGAACTTTAAACTAAATCATCCATGCAATAATTTCCCCGAATTTTGCTATCCACGAACTTCACACTCAATATGTTTGCTGCTCCAAGTATTTAAGAACTTTCTCAAACACAAGAATTTTTGCCCCCATGTTGTAAGGAATTGAAATACGGTCACAAAGAGCCAAAAATCACTCAATTCAGACTTGATATGAAAAAGATATCAAAGAAACAAAATAATGAGTCCAATTAAAAAATCAGATCAGTCTTGGATGACTAGACCGCTGACACAGCGGTGACGGGACAAGAATGCTGACATGGAAATGAGTATATACTGACGTGGTAGTGACTGGACATGAATAATTCTGATGTGGTGACATGTTTCCCATATTGGTGACGCAGGGGCTGCTTGGAGCTGACGTGGAAATCAATTGATATTGTGGAGAATGACTAGGATACAATGATAAAATATGCTTGACACATGACGATGACTGAATGATGTGCTGCTGGATCGAGTTAGGATGGTGACACGTGGTGGAGGATGATAAGCTGGTGCTTGTTAAACCGGTCGGGTGAACCAGAAGCTGTATGTGAGGCTGCACAGATCAGATGGACCATATTGAATGGATCTGACGGATCTAATTGGCTGGATGGACAAAAATCTTTGGCAACACTTTTGTCACACTTCTGTAACATATATTTTTTTACTATATTTGCAACGTTTTTTGCTATTGTATTCACAACGCTTTCTTTAACTTTAATTATTATTTTTTTTATTTGTTTTTGCTAAACTTTGCATGTGATCTCGTGTATGGTTTTGGAATTTTTCCCCATACTTTTTTCAGTGAAAAACACGACTGTTTTACACGAATCCTCTTAGTCGGCGTTAATGCTTGTACCAAAAATTACTTTCTGCACAAAATACGATTGGTTTGATAATGATGATGCGAAATAAGACAAGAACACGAATTACAAATAAATAATGGAGAAAAGAATTTAATATGGTTCGGCGAGTTATGCCTACATCCACGGATGAATTCCCGTAGGGAGAAATATATTTGATACAATAATTTTCTCCGGGTTCGAAAGCCTAGAGAGAGTTTCCGTTTAGGGTTTTGACACATATATTTATATAGTCTCTGTTAGACCCTAATTCTGAGATAAACTTCATATACAAGTAACTTGGGCAACAATAGAACCTTCTAGAACCTTCTTTTGGGCTAGGAAGACTTGACTAATAGGCTTTATGGCTGTTTTGTAGAGGGTACAAACAGTATATAACATAGTTATTTTATCCCTGAAATGACACCAAATCATGGAAGTTTATCTCCATGTTCAGTATAATTAAGGACCCTTAGCCTCAAAGCTATAATTCGAACCCTCATATATATATATATATATAAAAAATCTTACTTCTACTTTCATACTTTTCTTATTATTTAACTTATATTTGTGTTATAATATTTGGGTGCATTTTCTAATTAATAACAACCACGTGGAGTAAAGCCTGAAGGCTATGAACATTGAACATTTTTAGATTTTTACCCTTTGTATTTTTTTTCCTTTGTAACATATTATTCAATAAATTTTCCTTGTTAAGGTTTTAGGGAGGCATGCGAGTCTACTGCCATTAGCAGTTTGAAATGTTGTGCTCTTTTTCATTTGTCCTGGTTTTTATTATTTTTATGTTTTTTACGGGAAGAGTTTTAACGAGGTAACATCTGCCGGTCCTATGTTTTTCTAAGTACTCATGTTTCTTATGTTCAATTTTTGTACCTTTGACTTTTCCTGGTGAGTTTTTAGTGGGATGATAATGTCAGTACGGTGATCATTACCTAAAGAGGTGTATGACCATAGATTTCATAGAGATTTAAGGCATCCTTTAACTAAGGTTCTTGCGGCATCCGTTTTTTTGTGACAAGATTTTAGCGAAAGTACATGAGCACGATAATTTGGAGCCTTATTCATGTTATCCCAAATGGCTTTTTTTTGGTGATCGTTCATCTTTTTTTGTCCAGATTTTATCCTGTACAATATTTTTTGGAAAAGGATTTATCAAGAAAACACATGTGCATGTCATCAGTATTTCCGGCCAAAGAATTTGATAAGACAACACATGTGCATGTTATCAAAGCTAGAAATGTCATACTCTTTTTAAAATGATGGTGATCTAAGGAAAAATATAACATGAATTCATTTCATTTGGTGGATGCTCTTCACTTGTCTTGGTCAAATATAAAATTCAAGTGCACGTTAAATATTAACCTTGAGCACTATCTTACCATGTAAAAATAGATTGTTGCCACATGTTGACTATTGGCTAAAACCATAGTACTAGTTGCCATCTAATCACTTGTATAAATCATCGGCGGATCAATTGTAATGGATAATTATTAGGGAAAAGGTCACTTTTACTAGAGGGAAAGCTGGTCTTCGGGTGGATTTAAAAAAAAAAAACTTCCCCCTATCAATAATCATTTCAATTTTCCATATCACCCTTTTCCTACCTAAAATAAGTGTTCACCCGAGTCATAATTTTATTACGTTGGGATTATTTGGTGAGACTCCATTTTTATTACTGCTAGATCACTACCATTTGGTGAAACAAGCAATAAACCAAGCAATTGAGTGACGCATATAATTATACATAATTTTTTTCGGATGGGTTAATCTTTAAAACATGTACAAGAATTGACAAAAAAAGATAAATATCGATGTACCTGATCACTAATTAGGGTAAGGATGATATGAAAAATCAAAACAAAAAATGATTATTAATTGGGGGAAATCTTTTTTTGCATCCGCCCTGAAATCAGATTTCCTTCTAGTAAAAATAATTTCGCTCCTAACAACTAGATGACCGCGTGCGTTAGGGGGGTCGACCGAATATTCGATCAAGTTCCATCCAATTTAGTTTTAACTAAAATATTCTATTCATTAAAGGATTTGTTGTATCTCTTTTAGAACGCCGCGAAAAATAAATTAGAAACATATATTCGTTACTAATTGTTTTTGTTTTACATCACAGTTTTTATATGCCATATTTTTTTATTTTTTTTTTAGTTTGAAGCATTTGAAGGTGAAATTTATGGAATCCAACCTATTTGATGTGGTTAAACTATAATTGGGGCCCCCAAATCTCTAATTGTCATATCAATTTTATGAAAAGATGATCAATTTCGATCCAATTTGATCAAATTGAATGAAATTGAATAAACCTATACAAATTAGATTAGCCACAATTTTCTCAAGGTATTTAGGTCGAAATAATTGACGGCCAATTGAAGTTTTAATCGATTTGACGGTGCTTAATGATAGTTAGGGATTATAACTCTTCGATTATCAAATCAATTTTGAGAAAAAAAAATGATCAATTCATATTCAATTGAATCGATTAAAAACTATAGAAAAACGTTGCGTGCATTTACATTTTAGCTCCATAGTTACCGTATAGAAGGACTCCCTTCGATCTTCCAATTATCTTATAATATCACTATATACAACCTTGAAGTAACGAAATAAATAAAAAGTCCTTTTTCCTTTCTCAAATTTTGCCTCGTTCTGCTTATGTTTGTATCATTTTAATATCTTTCGATTATATATGATTTTTTTTAAAGGATGAGCAAAAAGAGATCCGAGAAAAACAAAAATCGTATTTGACCCACTAATTAAGATCGATTTGATATAAATGTATGGTCCAGACAAAATTACCCTTCATGATCATACACGTTTAACATTAACCGAAACCTAACATTTTCATTGTGTTCTCCTAACTCATACCACCACTACCAAAATTCATTCCAAACTACAAAAATGTTAAGTTGTGATAGTTGTTGATTTAAGGAGAGGCAGTGCATAAAAAATTAGTATCAATTTCATAGGTAATGATTAATCTATTATTTATCAATCATCATTGTTACCCATTCAATTTTTTTTTTAAAAGTAATATTATCCGTGATAAAAAAAATCTAGTATTAGGATCATGTTGTATAATGGCCAATACCTCTATCTTGATTGAATGAATCCGTATAGTTAAAATCAATTGTTGCAACATTTTTTCTTCTTTATCGGAAATCTCTAGATCATGATCTCAAGTCTATCTGATGATGATACTTAGATTTGTCCATCTATTACAGGTTTATTCATTTGTTGTGTAGCCTTATGTTTATTTATTTTCTTATATACACTTTCTGAACAAGTTTTTGAGGCCATGAAGGTAGCTAAATTTAAAGATAATTGAACATGCCATGATGTTGTTAGGATTTATATAGCCCTTTATGGCGGTAATAGTTTCATATTTATCGTGATTATAATGGCAAAAACAAAATTCACCAACATTAAAGAAAATTTGAGTTTTGGTAATGAGGGTTAGAGAAAAGAAAAAGACGAGGCAAGAGGGTAGGTTTTATGTTGACTCATGAGTGTGCAAAAATTTCATGTGGTTATAAAACATAATTTAGTACGACTCATATATATATAACTGGGTTTAATTAGTGAGTTGACTATGATATTAACTCTCCGTCTAACAAAAATCCATTACATGAGCTAAGTAACTACACTTTTTGTGTACTTGGTAGTGTTTTCTGTGTACTTAGCCTTAAATTGAGGGATAAGTGAGGTCTTTATGTTAACTATTTGTAGATAGTTAATATGTTATCAATATTAAGGTTGGATATAGTGTATTATTGTATCATACCTGTTAGGTCGCTACAGACTGGCGCATATAAAATAAACGTCGAGGCAAACTTGTTCTTCTGGTAGGAACAAAAATTTAAACTAAAGTAGTGGAGATTTAGAGCCAAATGTAGATTTTTTCTTTTTGAACCATGATAGCCAAATGTAATGTAATCTTCACATTACAAAAAATAACCAATAAATAAAGATAAAACAAACATTTCTTCATTTTGATCCCAAAAGCTTTCACAACGTATTTCTATATCAATATTACTGCTCACTGCTCATTACCAACATTAGGAGCTACAAAAAATCCATCAGAAATTAAACCCCCATATTCTTAATTAACTCTCTAGATTAACCTAACCTATGATTATTCCTTGATATATTAACTAACAGACTCCATTACGGCATTACCCAGCAACATGTGGTTGTGAAGACGTGATATATCGGATTTTCTTAATAGTTTCAACAGAAACTCTTCAACCCCTTCCTCCAAACATTTGTATTTTCCCAAATAGAAATGAGTATGATTATTCACGGCTGAACACATATATTTTTGAAGCAAAAAACTTAATAAAATAAAGGGGTACTATTGCCTTTCCCACCTGCTGATCCTAGTTGGGACATCTTCTGAAGATAGAATCACGACTGGGATTTCACGCAGAGTCGAGGATTCTTGGCAGCTGGAAAATACAAACAATGATGGGAGAAATTTAGAACTATTATGATTGTTTTTCTAAAAATATCCAAGTACAAAATCTACCTTGTACTTTCAAAAACAACTATTTTCACGCTAGATAAAAGTTTTTTTTTTTTAAACTTATACAACTATTGAGGGTACACCATAAATTTACCCCAAAGAAAAAGGTACCGTAGTACCAAAATCCATTGTGTGATAAATAATATAGATAAACGCGAAAACGATGTCTCTGTTTCATATCGTATTTGTGTTTTGGAATTATTGGACAAGAATATAATGAAAAAGATTAGTATAACGAGATCTTATATCTTACCTTAAATCTTTTAAGAAAATCATATCCCATCATTTCTGGCATACAATAATCTGTTATGATCATATTCACTTTCTGCTCCCACGTACCACACCAAAACAAAAAAGAAAAAATAAACGAACTTAAGTCACTTTTAATTTGCTTATAAAAAGAAGAAGAAGAAAATAAACCTTAAACTATAAGAAAAAAATCCGAAGAAATTGTTGTTACCTTATTACAATTTTCCTTGCCTTCACCTAACCATTACAATGCTTTTTTCCCATTGTCTACGGTGGTAACTGTATCAAAACAAAGACATAAAAGTTTAGGTTAATTTCTATACAAAAACAAAATGGGTAGTAGTATTGTTTCAGAAAGAATGGATTACATTGATAAATATATATACCTTTATATGAAGATTTTTTAAGTAACCTTTCAACTAATTTCAATTCAAAAGAGGTATCATCAACAACCAAAATATGTAGAGCATCTGATCCATATTCATTATTTGACATTGTTGAACTTGCCTGAGAAACTGACATTTCCGGCAAGAAACACACACTATGTAATATGCTTGCAAGAACTGAAGGAACGGGGTTGGTGAATTACACATGAAGCTATAAGAATAGAGAGAAATGAGTTTATATTAGAAGGAAGGAAATAATAAGAATAAAAAGAATAAAATCTCAAGGAAAGAAAAGGAATCAGAAGAATAATTATGCGTACTTTTGTTCCAGAAAAGAGAATTTGGTCAGATTTTTTAACAAATATTTCTGTTCTCACAATTTTCGTCTTTTTAGAAACAAAAAAAAAACGAATCAAAGTAAGATTCTCAAAAGAATCATTTCAACGAGAGAGAAGAGAGATTTTGTTATGATTATGATGTAAAGAGTAGAGAGTTGCAGATTTATAAGAAAGAGGAGATAGAAAAGACAGAGTGGATGACGAAGAAAAAGTCAATGATTTGACTAATGAAAACAACAACTAAAACAATGCAACCAAGGGCTATGATCAAAGGAAAATATTTTTAAGATGGTAATATATCTCTTGGGTTCCCAAAAAAATCTATTTAATATCTTTTCGGTCCAAATTTTTACTGCTAATCCTTTTAAACAGGAATACTAAATGCTGTCACTCAAACACACACTAGGGTTGATCAAGAACCTAGTTAGCAAATTCGTGAATTATGCCTGTATGATTTTGTAAATGCGTCTGGATCCATTCATATCATCTATATGTTCGGAATTTTGATATAGTTTTGTGAATTTTAGTCTAAAACGAATTATATGTGTATTCACGAAATATCGAAGACCATAAGGTCTGCATAATATTTTGTCATATCATCATCAAATTACCAATCTCTATCACAATTTAGTCTTCTAAAATTTTCCATGTACCTATCTAAGTCCTATACCACCAACTTACATGTTATTTGCTGATTATATTGCACATATCATATGTGTAGTTCATTTAGATCATAACGTCATAGTACCTACAACAAGATTATGTTAAAAATGATTTTTTTATACTTTGATGTATACCGAGATTTGTGTCTGCATTTATATCTTTAAAATGAATTATAGACATACGTGTTTTTTTTATAATTATTTTCGAATCACGTATTGTTGATCGAATAGTAAATCGAATTTACATTTCGCAAAAACAAATAATACTCGTACGTTTAGCGTCCCAAACTTTCCCCGTACCTCGAATTGCTAACTAGGATCAGGAGAGTAAAACATACCAACATATATTAACATCTATAAAATACTCCCTCCGTTTCAGGAAAAGAGTTACTTTTCCTATTTGCACAATTGTTAAGGCAAGATGAGAGAGAATAACTTTTGTAATTTATTTCCAGATTTACCCTAACAAAAAGTTTAATACTACATATATCTTTATAATGAGAATAATAACATTTCTTAAAATAACAAGGGTAATTTTGAAAGTTTGTTATATTGAAAATGAAAGTACCTCTTTTGTTGGAACAAAAATTTAAAGAGAAAGTAACTCTTTTCCTGAAACGGAGGGAGTATTTAAATGCATGAATGATCGTCTTCCTATGTAGTTACGACCCGGGGTTCTTCACAATTACTAGTATTGTAGCGTAAAAATAAGTTTTTCAACCAACGATATCGTACGAACACATGCTTGTTTCAGTGTTCGCTTTGCAATATACTCCGTATAAGTTATCTTCTCATATGCATAAAAAGGGAGTAAATCCTTTAATTTAGTTATATGCGAACCTCTGATGTGGATCAGGTCAATAAAAATTTGTGTAAATAGTCTGTTAATTTTTATTGCATTTTGAAACAGAATCCACAACATGATTTTATTGGTTTGTGTAAAATTTCGTTGGAATTTCCATTATATATACTCCGACTACGAAAATCAAAGATGCAAATATTTATAGCACACCAACGGGACATTATATGAGACCGGACAACTTGGGATTAATTGATTTCCCTTAGTTCAGTAATTCTTTGGGTGATAGTGGAGATCAAAAGGAAAACTCTATTGGGTTTGAAAGGTGATTTTCGAAGTTTAGGGATGTGAGCAGCAGATTGGTCTTCACTTTTCTTGAATGAAAATAAGAAGAGTAATAAAGCATGTATTATGATTTATCAACGTGCACTGATGATGGATGGTAAAGCAGGGTGGCAATTTCTTCTGATATCCTTCAAGAGGAGGTTAAAGCTTGTGAGGAACTAGTTATTGGATATTGTATATGTCGGAAACTTCCTTTCTCCATGGTGAAATAGGCAATAACTAAAGTGTGGAAGAAAAAATCGGAGGTATCAATTACTCTACACTGTAGCAATTCATTTGTTTTATGAATTTATAAGATATGGATTTAGCATTTATATCAAGGGAATTTCTATGTTGGCAAGAGTTTGCTTATTGTCAGACCTTGGATTCCGATGATTGAAAACCCATTGCATAACTGAAGTTCATTCTTGTGTGGATTATGATTTATAAAGTTCCTCTTCATCTCTGGAACAATTTAGGTTTTCCCATTGCTAGCCTTGTAGGCAAACATTGTTGATGGATGAGTGCACTCATAATAAAACTAGGCTTATCTATGCTAGAGTGATTGTAGAAATTAGCATTGATTGTACTTTCCCACCCTAATCCCATTGTATTTTGATGGAAAGTTTGTTTTAATCCTCCATGTGGAATATTAATGGAACCACAAAACTGTGTTCCCTGATCATCCTTTGGCCACTCTAGTAGCATATGTTTTTTGATTGGAGCTAAGAAGGGTAAAGCCCACTGGACTCCCAAGAGAAAGAAAACCTGTAAGATTCTTGAGAAGATTTAATCCTCTTCTAAGGAGATGTCAATGGAGAATGAAGATGAAGGAGGTGTGAATATTGAGGATATAGAGGTGACATCCCCTCCATTGATGTGCAACCAATCAAGAAATGGTAGCAAATAATGGTGTTGGAGTAGTTAATAAAGTTGCATAGAGTGGTGATCTGAATGAAGAGTCTTTTATTGAAAGCAAAACATATACTAGAAGGAATAAAAGCTCAGGTAATAGGGTGGTAAACCAAAGCAAATTCCAATTTGCTATTTGAACCCGGACGAGTTTTAAAACTGTTAATTCAGAAACGGTGGAAGAGCTTCTTAAAATCCGAGAAGAAGAAGACAACTTTGTTGATATATAAATCCTGCAAAGTTGAGAAACACATTTTAGAACTAGAGGATGTGGTTTCCTGCGAAGATGCAAGTAAGGAATCACAGTATGAAACTAATGTTGAAAAGATGTGTATTGAAAAGTTGAAGCCTGTAGCGGATGTCTCTTGAAGAAAACCAATGAATAAAAAGCAACCTGTAGGCAATCTTATGAATCTCAGTTCCTTGCTGGAGGTTCCTATTGTAGGTAAAGAAGCTGAAGGGAATAAAATCTTTGGATATGCATTCTAGAGTTACAAATCCTTGAAAACGAACAAGGATTTGGGTCCGAGCAATGAGAAATTGGGTCGAGGGAAAAGATCCCCTACCAAAAAGAAGCGGTAGAATTGCAGTGTTGTTTATAAGCTTGTATGACTAGTGTTCCTTTGATTTTTTTTTTAGTTTATTGTGTTTGTATGTTGGTTGCAGCTTTTTAGCCTTTTTTCATTGTGCTTCGGCGCCCCTCCTCTTGTATTCTCCTTTTCTTTTTCAATAAAATTTAAAACTTTTTTAAAAAATTCTTCGATCAGTGATTTCGAACTAACTCATGCTTGTTTCAATGTTCGTTTTGCAACATATAAGTTGTCTTCTCGAATGCATAAAAAAGGGACTGGATCCTATAATTTAGTTATATGCGAACCTTTGTTGTCGAATGGGGTGAATAAGAATTTATGTAAATAAAGTTGTCAACATGATTTTATTTGCTCGTTGTAAAATCTTGTTGGAATTTTTAATCTCTATATTTCGTATATGAAAATCGAAGTTGTAAATGTTTACGGTATACCAATGGGACATTATTTGAGACCTGCCGACCAAAACTTCCTCTTGCTTTTGCATAGTCCATGGGACCACTTAGTTCCCTTCAGTTGTACAAATTTCAAAAGGACCTGCTCTTATGATTTTGGGGTTAAACAATTATGACTGCACCAGACCAGAATTCATCATGAGCTGTTGTTTGCCGTGTTGTACCTTTTCATGTTAACACTTCATAGCAGGTTACACTTGGATACTTACCCTATGCTAGGACTGTCTCTCTTTATTGGATTATGGTGGGCACGAGGAGTTAAAAAAAGAAGTCTGATATAGGGGTTTTAACTTTAATAGAGGGGTTTCAAGTTGAGGCGAGGTGACCCAATTTTACGATAAAGGATGTCCTAGGGGGTAAAGTTAAATGTCCATTTTACCCTTATACCAATTAAAACCTAAACACTTTTAACATTATTCATAACTTTTAAAAACTAAACCAAAGAAAAACCCAACCGTAATCCATCGCAATTCATCGCCGATTCGCAAAATTCATCGTCGATTAAACTCAACAATTCGAGATGACGAAGCATAGTAAAGGCGTTAAAGGTAGTAGTGATGGCAATCAACCCTGCTCCTTTCAACCTAATCAAGAGATTCAAGAAGAAATCGATAGTGAAAAGCAAAATCAATCACCGAAAAGTCCAACAACGGTGTATCTAAGGTATTGAAGAAAACCCATGTATTCTTAGAACTTGTAATTGATTGATTCGCATGTTTGATTGTGTTTTTGGTTAATAAATGTTGGACACAGTTGATATTACGGTTGGGTCCGTGTGAAAACCCAACCGTAATATATCATGTTCTTGAGTATTACGGTTGGGTTATTTTCAATACCCAACCGTAAATCAAAGGGAAGAAGATGAATAGTTAAGGATATTACGGTTGAGTTTCAAAAGAGAACCCAACCGTAAACAATTTGCGCCATTTTTTAAAAACAATTTACGGTTGGGTTTTGAGAAAAACTCAACCGTAACAATAGCGTCCATAAATATTTGGTTAGAGTATTACGGTTGGGTTTTAAGAAAAACCCAACCGTAATAATGTGCACATCAGGCTACATATGAATTACGGTTGGGTTTTTGTTAAAACCTAACCGTAACATATGGACAAAATTTTGTACTAAAACTTTACGGTTGGCTTTTGAGAAAAACCCAACTGTAATAATAGCGCACATAAAATTTTTGTTAGGGTATTACGGTTGGGTTTTAAGAAAAACCCAACCGTAAAAATGATGTGCAGATCAGGCTACATGTGAGTTACGGTTGGGTTTGTGTTAAAACCTAACAGTAAAATATGGGACAAAATTTTCTACTAAAAATTTACGGTTGGCTTTTGAGAAAAACCCAACCGTAAACAATCCTGTGTAGTCAATTTTTTTTTAGTTGAAGTTGAATTTCTTGGAAATTATCTAACTTGTATTGCTTGTGTATTGTAGGAAGAATAAGAGGGGTAACAATTTAACACCAATTTCTCACACTCCAACCCCTTGCCACGGAAAGCATTTAGGGGTTCAGAAGAGAGGCGTGAGTAAGACCCATAATCCATCTTTTGAGGTAGGTGCTGGTAGTGTTCCTCAAATTGCACAAGAGGAATATAATGTGTTCCAAGGCTTGGGTGATCTACCAACACCTAGAGGTTCTCTTGTAATTAGAGAACCACCACAAGAGCAACAACACGAGGAAGAAGAGCGGGACAGAGAACAACATGTCCCTCAAGGAAAAGGTAAAGAAGTTCCAAAAGAAAAGGCAAAGAAAAGGGTTGCCAAAGAAAGTCGCAAAGAAAAGGCCGAACCTCAACTGTGGCCTAAGAGGAGGAATGAAGGACTATGGGGTGGCCCCAGACAAATCTGCAATATTATTTGGTTATCCCCATTCATGGGCTGCCAAAGTTGCTGCGACCAAGGTATTATTCTAATCACTTCTCTTATAATAATAAATTTTTGTTTGTTAACTTTTGTAAGTAAAACAAATTTGTTTTTATTCTTTGTAGGATCATACACAGACGATCAAGAAATTGGTTCGTCAAAGGGCTCAACATTGGCCCTTAAATAAATGCACGGCCGTACAAATTCTCGTAAATGGTACCGGGTTAGCTCCCGGAATTACCAATTCGATGTGGGAGTATGACAGTGTCGTCTGCGCAGCCTTCAGGTAACGTTATTGGCATGAAACCGATACGTTTCATCTCCCATTCGGCGAGATGACTATAACGCCGGATGATGTCCAATCAATTCTTGGCCTGGAGGTGGATGGTAAATCAGTGTTTGAGGGTTTTGACAATAACATGTCATGGAGTGATGTTTATGCACTTGTGAAAGATACACTTGGATAGGAGAAGACCGAACCCGAATCTGAATTTAAATTGGTCAGTGGAGATAAACCGGGGATGCCAACGAAGAAAGGTCAAGCTATGAGCAAGAAAATTTTGCTGCGTTCACTAAGGGAGAAGTTTGGAGGGACCGCAAAGTTGGAAATGGCTGGGGTCGTCATAGATGACACCAGAGCTATTCGAACAGCCAGAGCTTATTTGCTATATATGCTCGGCACCATCTTCTTTGGTGACAACTTGGGCAACAGGGTCAACGTTCACTATCTTCAGTGGTTTCAGGGTGATCTCGGGATGACGCATCAGTACTCGTGGGGGACTGCCACCCTGGCTTACCTACTTGCTAACCTTCGAAAAGCTTCGAGGGTTAGAGGAACTGAGATTGCCGGTAATACCGGTCTGCTTCAGGTAATTTATTGTTTGAATTTCAATATTTAACTTTAATTTATTTTTTTCGCATTTTCTTATATTAATATTTATTATCTTCATAGGCATGGGTATATGATCACTTTCCCAGACTGGCTCCTCAAACGAGCGGTGATTGTACTGGACCTACGGGAAAGAAATTCTTCTTCACCGGGACCCAGGAAAAATATAAAGAAGTGCTCATAGCAAAGATGAGAACTGAAATTGATGCTTTCACGGTTGAAGATGTTATTTTCGATCCTTATGTGAAGATTAGCATTGAGGGTGATGGAAATGTTGAGGATTTACGTGTATTGTCGGACGTGGCAGGCTACAACGGCCCTTTGTACCATCCGTTTGGGTACGTGATGTCCAACCCCCGCCGAACTCTCCGGCAATATGGATACGTCCAAGCAACGGTGACACTCGAAATGTTTAAATTGTGTGTGAATGGGTAAATGATCGAAGGCCCGAACATCGTGCTAAACTACGACCCAATGCCTTCGGTCGCGGTTTGGAATAACCGCAATGATCCAAAATACCAAGTCGAAAGAACAGAGTTAACTCCATCTCCGGGCACAAAAGAGGCTGCAGAAGATTACTTGGATTGGTATCGCCATTTTGGTCATCCAACTATCATCAACAATGATCTTGAGAGTATGGCAAACAACACAGAAGATGGTTTCTGGAAGAAGGCATATTTCAATTTGGTACGTACATTATTTTTGTTATTAATGTTTTTAAGATTTATTAATAAACACTCATCCTACTTTTATTTTCATATGTGAATAGAAAAAGAAAGCCGTTGCATTGGCGGACTCTATTAATCCATGCCTAAGCACAATTGATGTGAGGATGCCTGACCAACTCCAAGCTTTGATTAGGGAGCTTCATCATGAAGTTGAGGATGTGCAGCGGACTTTAAAGAGGAGTAGACCCGCTACAAGAGGCGCGACTACAGATGCGAGTACTACTAGAAGAGAGCCGCAAGCATCGGATGAAGAGACACATGATACGCAACGTGGTGCTGATACTCGAGGCGGTCGTGCTGGAGCTCGTACTCGTGGCGGTGCTGCTTATCGTAATGTTATGAGCAAAAAAAGAGCTCGTCAAAGTCATCGACCTACCCCTCCTCCTTCTCCCTAACTCTATGTCTATGGTTTTTTTTGTGGGTGAATTACTTGTACCTTTAATGTGAGGTTGGATTTGAAGTTTGAATTTAACTTGCCCGTAAAAATAATTTATTTGAAGTTCGAATTATAAAAATTAAACTTAAAATTTATTTTCCAGTTATTTGAAGTTGGAAACCATGCAATGGGAAAAGCAGGTAAAAATACCCAGAAAAATTAGTGTTACGGTTGGGTTTCCAGGCAAAACCCAACCGTAAAACTGGCAAAGTGAAAAAATGTTGAAGGTTTACGGTTGGGTTTTGTTCAAAACCCAACCGTAAAACTGTCACATTTTTTAGTCAACAGTTTTACGGTTGGGTTTTAAGCCAAAACCCAACCGTAAATTCTACTGGATAACTTAAAATTGGATTCTCTAATTTGTGTGTTTTTCGTTTTTTCTTTGTTTGAATGACCCAATTTACCTTCAATCTAGTTAAAATGATTGAGTAAGTTCAAATTTTTGATTTTGAAACCCAAATTTGACCTTAAAACTCAAAGCTACAAAGTATGGTTTACGGTTGGGTTTTCAGCCAAAACCCAACCGTAAATATATGACAAAATGAAAAATGTTGAAGGTTTACGGTTGGGTTTTGTCTGAAGACCTAACCGTAAAAAAGTTTCCTGAAAATGTGACAGTTTTACGGTTGGGTTTTCAGTGCAAACCCAACCGTAACACTTTCACATTTTAAAACATTAATTTTACGGTTGGGTTTTCAGCCAAAACCCAACCGTAAATTCTACTGGATAACTTAAAATTTGATTCTCTAATTTGCGTGTTTTTCGTTATTTCTTTGTTTGAATGACCCAATTTACCTTCTATCTAGTTAAAATGATTGAATAAGTTCAAACTTTTGATTTTGAAACCCAAATTTGACCTTAAAACTCAAAGCTACAAAGGATGGTTTACGGTTGGGTTTCCAGCCAAAACCCAACCGTAAATGTATGACCTCAACACATCAATTCACAAGGATATTACGATTGGGTTTTGAGTCAATACCCAACTGTAAAATCCATTTGAGGAAAGTTTTGGGTCGTTTTTGAAGTTTTTTTGGGTTTGCAAATAGAGCCGTTGAAACCTTGTACGACCCATTTTTCAAAATAGAGCCGTTACACTTCAGGTTTATAAGTGAAATAGTTGAGTACATATCCAACGCATTCATTTTTTTAAAAAATTAAACCTTTATTTTACAACAATCATCTCCAAAAAAACTAGTACTCTAACATAGTGGAATATGGGTCAACCTGGGATAAAAAATCCAGATTTTTCTTTGGATGAAGATTTATGTATTTGCCGCAACTATGTATTATGTTTTCCAAAAAGAGGAGAAGAACGAAGGCAAAGTGGTATAACGAGTCCGAGTTATTGGCAAACAATCCATGAAAACTTTTGTTCTGAAACCGGCAACCCTTATAACCGTGATCACGTCAAGTTGATTTGTCGATATAACACTATACACCGATACGTAGAAGAATTTATGGCATTAGTTCGTATTATTGGTCAACTACGACTTAGGGGTGAAACTGAAGATGAGGTGTTACAGAGATCTCTTCAGGAATGGAGGAGATGGAAAATATGGCCCTTTTGTATACCTACCTCATTATCACATCCTAAAGGACTTTTTTCTCACTCGCAAACCTATTTATTAGTTCCTTCTTTCAACTTGAGACCGACAAAATGGCAGTTCTGCACCATCCCAATCACACATCTTCTATTAGCCAATTGTTCGACAAATGTTGATCTTGTTGGTGCAAATGTAAAACAATATCCATTTGAGATATAATGGATGATGCAATTGAAAGCGTTGGCTAGGATTTGGCCACATATTGGCATGCTCATCCAATACTCGCTAGTGCAATTCTTGTTTCCTATTAAACGCCTTTCGAGAGCGATGAACTCCTCTTTTAACAAGGACTCTTCATCTCTATATGCACACATCATTGGCTTGTATAAATCCGGGTAAGAGCGTAGTTCAACCGCTGACTTATGCCTTACATAAGTTACTTCGTCCATACCTAACCCTGCTGCTCCGCTAAATGGTCCAACTTGTTCGATGAATACATGGTATCCACAATTACCATCACCGGCAACATTGTCGGTGGCCTTTATGTATGGACGAAAAAAAGCCGGAAACGATGACATATAATTTTCATAAATAATGTGCTCGGTTCGGACGATTTTGCCATTCTCAATTCTTGAAAAGTTAGATGGAAATTGCATCAATCCTCTTGCAATCTGGATCGTATGTTGCTCTTCAAGCACTAATGTATTGCCTTTAAGTTTTTCTTTTCTTCTTGCTAATTCTTTCATACTAACTTTTTTTTTTTCTTCTTGCTAATTCCTTCATACTTACTCTTCTTGAGTTTGGGTGTGCAGGAACTTTTCCCTTGGCACCAAGTTCAATTGTTGAACTTTCTTGAGTGGGAACCGCGGGACCTTTTCCTTTAATATCTACTAGACTTGGTCCCCCTTGTTCCTTTTGACTTCTTTTTCGTTGAGCATCATCCTCCTTCTCATCCTATGCTTCATATTCCTTTTGCAAATGCTAAAATGCAGAAGGGTTTCTTTTCTTTGATTCTTCATGCAATTCCCTAGCTTTTTTGCGTCCCACGACCCTCGATTCTTTGGTAGAAGGCCTACCTTTTCTCTTCCCTCTAATTGGTTCCTTGACAGCGTACCTTGTATGCGGAAACACGAAGTAACTCAACTTCGTCAACCAAATTTACCTTTGTGCCTTATTTAATGTATCGTATTTCTTGGCTAGAGCCTTTCCAACGTGGGTGTCGGCAAACGATGCACCAAAATCTTGCTCGACGATGGGTTCATCGAAAGACAATTGTTGCCAAAACGGATCAATATCTTGAATTGGGATCACACCGTCTTCTTCGTACTTGGGCATCATATGCTTAGGACAAACACACTCTTCTTCTCCATGTAAGTTGCCAAATCTATAGTGCTTTACTTCGTACATTATCTTCTCAATAGCACAATGCGACACCTTATAAAAAATACTTTGGAGCAATGGTTCGTCTTTATAGCTGACGTGTTTTCTAGAAAGGCTTTTTTCAAAAGATTCCTTAACTCTGTCAAGGTCACGGAGAAAATAATCGTGCATCGCTTCGAAGACCGTGACAAACACACCATCACAATTATAAAGCTTCTTCTTCATTCTGTTGTGAGATGACTCCACGGTACTTGTAGCTTGGTTGTCAAAGTGCCTATATTGGTTTGTGAACGCCGCTACAAACTTCTCTTTGTGCGGATTCAACCAATGGTCCATCAAATAGTTCAAAACTTTTGGATAATTACTCCAATGCAAGCATAACATACAAACATTTTCTTCATAATCTTCCTTGGTGATAGACCATGTCAAAGCGTCCCATTCAGTTTGGAAACTAGCCCATTTTAGTTCCGCCAACTTGTCGTCCTCCTCGAATTTTTCTTTGGCCGTTTCTTGTTCTGAAACCGGTAAATTTTTAATTCTGTCCATCTTGCTTTTCTTTGTTGGCCGAATAATCGTTTTGTACTTGGTTTGAATATTGTTCCACAAGTGGAACGTGCAAAAAAGATGATGAGCATCTGGGAATACCCTTGCAATGGCATTCATCAAGCCTTGTTCTTTGTCGGTGATAATTACCTTAGGGGTATATCCTTCAACGTAGAATAATTTAATTTGTTCCAATGCCCACACATAGCTTTCTTCGAGCTCGTTTCTCAAGAAGCAAAAGGCAACACTAAACGGGGACTTGGTAGAAGTTTGGCCTACAATATTCAAAACCGGGAGCTCATACTTGTTAGTTTTCTACGTGCAATCCATCATAAGCACTTGATGGGAGCACCGTGCTAACTTTATAAACTCGGAAGTGTGCCAATATAATATGCTTAATTTCTTTATTCTCATCTTCTTCGTGAAACATGGTGTAGTTTTTCGTCTCCCTCAAGTACAAAAGTTGTTGGATCGGGTCCCTTTCTTCCCATTTCTCACGCTTCAACTTGGCTTTGGCGTTGTAGATTGTCTCCAACGTAGACACATTATTTGAGTTTATTTCCTTCAAGTGCCCGAGTATATCACTGGGTTTCAAACGCTTATCCGTCATATCGTCTACGATGAGCTTTTCTTCCTTGGTAAGCCGGGCCGTAGAAGGATGCGTTAACAAAGTCTCTGGTGGTAGGTGGTTGTGACGACCGCATACAACTGTAGACAAGAACCACTTATTCTCGTTGTTGGTACGAAATTGAAGCTTGAAAGGACATCCCGTCTTCTTAGTGAAAGTTTTTCGCTTGATCTTCGTCTTTGGTACATACTCAGTACCCTTCTTCGCATGTCTTGTGTATTTTCCACTACACTCACAAACCATTTGAAAGAGGTTGTGTTTTTGTTGGTTGTTACAAACAATCACACACATGATGAATTCCCATATTCTGTAGCCCACTTCTTTGCATCATCTTTTTTATCCCATGTCTACATGGTCCAAGAACAGAAAGTTAGGAGAAAAAAAATGGCATTAGCTATATTGTCGAAAGGGATTAACAACTTATCTATAACCTACCAGGTCGTTCAAATAGTGATCCGTAGTATCTCTAGTTTCAATATCATTTGGAGGAGGCTGATCATACATTGGTTGAGGTACAACCGCGAGCTGAACAAAAAAGATCAAGGCATTACGCAACAAAACACTAAAACCAATAAGTTTACGGTTGGGTTAGAAGCGTCAGACCCAACCGTAAAAGCGTCAGACCCAACCATAGAAGCGACGGACCCAACCGTAATACAACAAAAAATGCCAAACAATTTTACGGTTGGGTTAAAGAGTCAAACCCAACCGTAACAAGTGCAGTAAATACCCACCCATGCACGTAATTAGTTACGGTTGGGTTTGTGGTAAACACCCAACCGTAAAATTGTGAAAGTGTACTTTTCATCCATCAAATGTACAGTTACGGTTGGGTTTCTCAAAACAACCCAACCGTAAACATGCCGGAGTAACAAAAAAAAAACCATTATTATGTACCTCATTTCATTAAATATCAGCAAAAAATGAAAAAGAGTTTAAGTTAGAGGTATACCTGACTATTCTCGGAAGTTGAATCTTCACTTTGACGACTACTTTCTCCATTTGGTTTAGTTGCAGCATCACAACTTTCACTTAAAACCTCTCTACCATCCAAATAATCATACATAGTTGGGTCTCCCTCAATGGGTATGTAGAATTTTAGTTTGGCAATCATACAAGGATTCACCCTCCACAAATTTGCCAATAGAATCACTCATTTTGGGTTTTTCAAAAATTTGGGTTAAAACTCTCTTATCTTTCTTCTACTTTTCCCACCAACATAAAACAAATACAAGACTGATTTATGCATAAAAAATGAAGAATATAGGAGATGAAGATGATCATTTACGGTTGGGTTCGATGACTCAACCCAACCGTAACAACATTTCCACTAAAAAACTTATGTTTACGGTTGGGTCCGATTATTAAACCCAACCGTAATATAATTTGCACTAGAACCACATATTTGTTACGGTTAGGTTTCATTACAAAACCCAACCGTAAAAGCGTATGGACTAAAACTAACACTACAAATTACGGTTGGGTTCTAATCCAAAACCCAACCGTAATATAATTTGCACAAAAACCACATATTTGTTACGGTAGGGTTTCATTACAAAACCCAACCGTAAATAATCCCTGAATAGTGACAAATAAAATACAATTCCAACGAATTTTTTATTTGAAAATCTAGCCGTTGGGAATTTTTTCCCTATAAAAGGAAACCTTTCCTTTTCACTTTCTCATTATTCTCTATCCCTTTCATTCTTATTATAATTCTAGACTTTCCAACTCATTCTCACCATACCCTTTCAACCATTAAAAATGGTTCGATACACGAATGATGAAGATGTTGTAATTGTTCGAGGGTGGCTTACAATGATAGAGCACGCTTACGAGAGAGCCTTCTATAACAACAATAGAAACGTTGTTAGAGCTGAAAATTGGATGGACGGTCAGGAGGACGATTCTTGGTGGGAGCGTGTGTTTGAAATGTTTGTGGCATTACAGGGGAATGGATATCGGAGGACGTGGAGAACCATCAAGAGACGCTTTGACGCGTTGTATGAAGAAATGGAAAACTTAAAACTGGAAATAAAAATGAGAGTTGAAGCATTTCCCGACGAAACCAATGTGGAAAGAGTAAGTGTGTCAATTAATAAATCGTTCGCTAAAAAGAGTTTTAAAATAATCAAACTTATAATTGATTTATTTTTTCAGCATATCATGGCTAGGGTGCAGTATAAAATCAAATATGGGAAGGAGTTTACGCATAATGATTGCTCGTATCTTGGAACAAAGTTTCTATCTTGAGTTTCGCCGTTATGATTAAGTGTTTAAGTGTTTAAGTGTAATCATCTAATGATCTACTGTATTTCGTTTCCTTTAGTTCTTCCTTTAATGTTAAAAATAAGGTTTTTAACAACTCTGGTATTTGATAAGAAAATGAACTAAACCCAAACATAAATAATTTTGTCTTAAAAACTCCTTTTTACGGTTGGCATCCATGACTCAACCCAACCGTAACTACAATTCATACTAAAAAAAATCAAATTTACGGTTGGGTTCGATTATTAAACCCAACCGTAAACTAAATTGTACAAACACGACAACTAGCTTACGGTTGGGTTTCAAGGCAAAACCCAACCGTAACTATATGAAAAAATATACGCTAAAACTAACACTATAAGTTACGGTTCGGTTCGATGACTCAACCCAACCGTAACTAAAAGTCCTACTAAAAACTCAATTTTACGGTTGGGTTCGATTACTAAACCCAACCGTAAATAAATTTTACAAACACCACAACTAGATTACGGTAGGGTTTCAAGGCAAAACCCAACCGTAACTATATGATAAAATATATACTAAAACTAACACTAGAAGTTACTGATAGACACATTTTAGTGTCTAATTTGCACCTTAGTTTCTATTAAGTTAGTATTCGATTTTGCAAATATTACGTGTTTTTATGCTTTTGTAGGTACATTAGAAGAATAAAGATTTGTGGAAAAATTGGCTCAAAAAGTGATAAAGGCACCCAAGGACAAGTGTTATTTGGCACCCTAGAAGTGGATAAGGGGTACCCTCGAGTCAACTCGGTCAATTTTTTTTCTTTTTTTTCTTTTTTTTTTCTTTTTTTTTATTAATACATGTGTGTTCCCATGGATCCTGCGTTCCACGCTTGCTTAGGCGACGGAGACAGGGGGACCACACACATAACTCTAAGACAATAACATATTATTCATACTGGGGCATGATCTCAACACACTAAATGTCATTCCAGCGCTAATTAACACGTCGATGCTAGGACCCACCAATACTCTCAGAGAAACACGAAATTGCAAATAATAAAACAGAACGTGATATGGTGGTGACAACTATCATGTTATTTCTAACACCTGAACTCTGTCTCCTTTATGAATAGACCATCTAGCTGGGCACACCAATCCTTATAGCAAAATGGCTAAGTTTCCATCTACCTAGAGTGGTTAGTGTCACCCTGAATTGTTCACATGCTTCTAAATTCCAAATCTCATTA
>JAJJMC010012048.1:6946791-6960593 GCA_023531435.1 Papaver californicum | reverse complement strand
TAATGAGATTTGGAATTTAGAAGCATGTGAACAATTCAGGGTGACACTAACCACTCTAGGTAGATGGAAACTTAGCCATTTTGCTATAAGGATTGGTGTGCCCAGCTAGATGGTCTATTCATAAAGGAGACAGAGTTCAGGTGTTAGAAATAACATGATAGTTGTCACCACCATATCACGTTCTGTTTTATTATTTGCAATTTCGTGTTTCTCTGAGAGTATTGGTGGGTCCTAGCATCGACGTGTTAATTAGCGCTGGAATGACATTTAGTGTGTTGAGATCATGCCCCAGTATGAATAATATGTTATTGTCTTAGAGTTATGTGTGTGGTCCCCCTGTCTCCGTCGCCTAAGCAAGCGTGGAACGCAGGATCCATGGGAACACACAGTTACGGTTGGGTTCGATGACTCAACCCAACCGTAACTAAAATTCATACTAAAAACTCAACTTTACGGTTGGGTTCGATTACTAAACCCAACCGTAAATAAATTGTACAAACACCACAACTAGATTACGGTTGGGTTTCAAGGCAAAACCCAACCGTAAATTCTACGGGATTCTCAAAATTTTGGAATTTTTGTCTCCTTAAAGAGGACAATTCCAACGGATTTTTTATTTGAAAAATCTATCCGTTGGTTCCTTTTTCCCTATAAAAGGAACCTTTCCTTGTCACTTTCTCATTATTCTCTATCCCTTTCATTCTCATTATAATTCTAGACTTTCTCATTATTCTCACCATACCCTTTCAACCACTAAAAATGGTAACTACATACACGAATGATGAAGATGTTGCAATTGTTCGAGCATGGCATACGATGGTAGAGCATCCTTACGATAGAGCCTTCTATAACAACAATAACAACGTTGTTTCACAAGAAGATTGGCATGAGGATCAAGATACTGAAGAATGGTGGAAGCGTGTGTTTCGAATGTTTGCGGCATTAGAGGGGAATGTAAATCATAGGACGTGGAGAGCCATCAAGAGACGGTTTGAGACGTTGTATAGACAAATGAACAACTTAAAACTGGAAATGCAAATGAGATTCGAAGCAAATCCCTACGAGAACGGTGTGGAAAGAGTAAGTTTGTCGATTAATAAATCGTTAATTAAAAAGAGATTTCAAAAATTCAAACTTATAATTGATTTTTTTTTCCAGCATATGTTGGCTATGGAGCAATATAGAATCAAATATGGGGAGGAGTTCAAGCATACAGATTGCTATCGTATTATGGAAACAAGTCGGGTGTTTGATTATCGCCATTATCTTTAAGTGTTTAAGTGTAATCATCCAATGATCTATTGTATTTCGTTTCCTTTGTTTTTTCCTTTAATGTACTACTTTAAATCTATTACAATAGAATGAATAAGTTAAAAATGTGTGTTTTAAAACCAATTTGGAGTATATTGAAAATCAAAAAAAAGTTAACAGGATCATTTACGGTTGGGTCCGATTACTAAACCCAACCGTAATATAATTTGTACAAACACCACAACTTGTTTACGGTTGGGTTTTAAGGCAAAACCCAACCGTAATTCTGTGTTGAAATTGGAACAAAAATTAACAAAATATGTTACGGTTGGGTTATAAGCCAAAACCCAACCGTATTCTACTGGATAACACAAATTTGGATTATCTAATTTGTGTGTTTTTCATTTTTTCTTTGTTTCAAACACCCAATTTACCTTCAATCTAGTAAAAATGATTGAATTATTTCAAAATTTTGATTTTTAAAACTAAAATTTAACCAAAAAAATCAATGCTCAAAAGGATGTGTTACGGTTGGGTTTTTCCTTAAAGCCCAACCGTAACTATGGGAAAAAAAATGGTGTTCATCATTTTTCTTCTACTTACGGTTGGGTCTGGTTGAAAACCCAACTGTAACTATGGGAAAAAATGGTGTTCATCATTTTTCTTCTACTTACGGTTGGGTCTGGTTGAAAACCCAACCGTAACTGTGGGAAATCCCTTGATGCGAGATAGAGGATTAGAAGATGAAGTTAGATTGCGCAATATAAACAAGACCTCGAGCAATCCACGAGAGATTATGCTAAACTTCTAAGTGAATTTGAGTTTCTTGATCTTTCTAATGACAAAAATGTCCAGGATTTACAAAAGTTTGAATCCCTTGCTATATGTAGTTTATTTTATATCAAAAAGTTATTCTTACTTATTTTTTACACAGTCTAACAACCTTTTATTTTCTATGTAGATTTTGAAGGAAAGTTTTAGAGAGTAGCTGCCAAGGCTGAGGAGTCTGATAAGGAGTTGAAGAAAGTTAAGCTTTTGTCCACTGAGGTTGAGAAGGAGCTTTCTGAAGCTAATGACAAGCTGAAGAAGGCCAATGAGCAACTTGGGGAAGCCACAGCTAAATTGGTTGAGGCGCAAAACCGAGTTACTCAGATCACTTCCAAGGCGGAAGAAGCAGATGTTAATTGGCAAACTGCTGTCAAGTGCTTCTCTGATGACTTGGCTGCGACGGAGGAAAAGCTTGCATACTGGCAGAATCAAGCTTCTTTGGCTGAGAGTAGGGCTTCATTAGCTGATGGAAAGATAAAAACGTACGAGGATACGCTTATTGTTTCACGTGAGAAGATGGAGTACATGAAAGTTGAGACGAAACGAGGTATTTCTCTAGCAATTAATAATACCCTTGATAGGGTTACGAAGGATGGTTGGACCAAAACCTATCCACGCAGGGTGGTTCCCGAGCCTGCCCCTCGTGCTACTCCTCCCCGTGCTGATCCTGCTTCAGCTTCTGATCCTGCTTCAAGTGTTGACCCAGCTCCTATCCATGATCCTACTCCTTAAAATTCTTCTTGTATCTTGCTG
Organism: Papaver californicum; assembly: GCA_023531435.1. Taxonomy (NCBI): domain Eukaryota; kingdom Viridiplantae; phylum Streptophyta; class Magnoliopsida; order Ranunculales; family Papaveraceae; genus Papaver; species Papaver californicum. The sequence goes on along the minus strand of JAJJMC010012048.1, from coordinate 6,957,761 downwards.
CTGCCGCGTATCATTTTTGTTCTTGTAAACTGTGATGACATTAAATAAAAACAATTATTTTCTGATATTCTTTTCATACCTTTGACATTTTACTTTTGTTCCTGCAATAAAATCATAACATAAATTGATTAATGAGTATATAATTTGAAACCTCAAGGATTTATTGTACCTTGGGCTCCTTTTGAGGGTGCGCTTCACATAGTAATTTCTCTCTGGCAAAGAGGAAATTACCTATGTGGCCCTGTTACTTGATATAATAATTAATGTCATATAGGGTATCTCTTGTTAGCGGATGTACCCAATAGTCAATATTTAAAACTTTTACATGGGTCTCCTATGAGATTTTGCCTTTATTTGCTTTACCCTGTATGAGCACAAATTACTTTACGATTGCATAGAAAATTACGGATAGTATGGTTTAAGATATTGCGCATTCCAAGGATGTCGCAAAAATTCCCCATCCATATTTCGCAAATAATAGGATCCTTGTCCCGCAATGTCCTGTATGATATAAGGGCCTCCCCAATTGGGTGCAAACTTTCCTGCTTTTTTATTCTTTTGATATTCCGGAATTTATCGCAATACGTACTGTCCTTCAACAAAATGGCGCAACTTTACTATTTTTTCATATTCACTTGCTAACTTTCTTTGATAATTCTCCATCTTTTGTAATGCAACTTCTCTTTTTTCTTCTAGATCATCCAACTTTTCAAGCATTAAATCTTCGTTTAAATTCCATTCCCATGCCTCTGTCTTGGTAGTTGGTAATATTATCTCCGTTGGTATGGCTGCTTCTGCACCATAGGTAAGTAAGAATGATGACTCTCCAATGGCAGATCTCCTTGTGGTGCAATAGGCCCATAGAGTGTTATGAAGTTGCTCACACCATCACTTGTGATGCCCTTCCAGAGTCTTCTTGAGATTAAATACAATTGTCTTGTTTGTAGCTTCAGCCTTCCTATTGCTCTGGGGGTAAAATGGAGGTGACTTTCTGTTTTGGATATTGAAGGCTTCAAAAAGCATGTTAATATTTTTTCCCTGCAGCTGTTGTCCATTGTCTGAAACTATTGCCACTGGGATTCCAATTCTACAAATTATGTCTTCAAACAAGAATTTGAACATATCCGAGTCTCTAATGTGCGCAAGTGCCCTGGCTTCCACCCACTTGGTGAAATAATCTGTTGCTACAATTAAGTACTTCCTTTTCCGTGTTCCTTCAGGTAGGGGTCCGACAGTATCTACTCCACATTTTGCAAATGGCCATGGACTAAGTATTGAATTGAGTTCTGTTGCCGACGCTCTGATATTCTTAGCAAAACGTTGGCACTCTTCGCATCTTTTGACCATATCTTTGGCATCCTTTTGCATTGTGACCCAATAATATCCCTGCGTTTTTGCCTTGAGGGCCAATGATCGTCTCCCGCTATGATTCCCAACGTCACCATAATGTATATTTGTTAAAATTCGATGTCCTTCTGGCCGTGATACACACCGAAGTAGTGGTCCCATGAAGAGCTTTCGATACAAAATACCATCCCTTAATTGATAGTTAACAGACTTTGATTGTATTTTCCTTGCTTCCTTGGCGTCTGTAGGCAATATTTGTTTTTGCAAGTAATGATGCAGTCCAATCCTCCAATCTTCTTCTACGCACCTATCCTTTGGTTTTTGGGGTATATTTGCGTCATTCTGTGTGGCCGGATCCTCAAGATCTTCACTTATTTCATTTTCCATATTCTCAACTGCCCATATTTTAATTGATGGTTCATAAATACGTCCAATTTTGACGGCAGATGTGTTCGGATCCTTGATCATTGAGGAGATAAATGCTAACGTATCTGCATGACGATTCTTATCTCTGGACAAATGGCGAAAAATGATATTTGGAACTTGGGACGCTAACTTTTGCACGAGGTCTTTGTATTGAATCAAGTCTTTATCAATTGCTTGATATTTTAACTCAACTTGTCGGATTATAAATTGTGAGTCACTTGTCAACCGTACATTGGTAATTCCTAGTTCAATAATTAACCGGAGGGCATGACCACATCCTCGTATTCTACTATATTGTTGGTGTGCTCTCCGAACTCTAAACGAAAAGCATGTATCAATCGTTCCCCCGCAGGTGTTGTTATTACAATATCGATTCCTTCCCCCTCTTTATTTCGGGCTCCATCAACAAAAACTTCCCATCTCCAAGAATTGACAGAGTCTAAAATTTCCTGAGAGTCATCCTCTTCCATTCCTGGTAACCCCTGGATTTCAAAATCATCGTCTAATGGAAAATCTGCAAGAAAATCCGCCAAAACTTGGGACTTTTGAGCAGTTTGCATTTCAAAAAGAATGTAAAATTGTTCCAACTGAGCATTCCACTTTGCAATTCTACCCACTTTTCCTGCATTTTTTAAACACTGATTCCAGTGGAGCCTTGCTTGGTACTCGTACGTAGTGCGTTAGAAAATATGTGCACAGCTTTTGCGTGGCAAATGCCAGTGCTAATATGAACTGTTCAATCTTGGTATAGTTCCTCTCCGCAAGGTTGAAAGTCTTGCTAATGTAGTAAATTGGTTTTTCCACTTTATTATTTGTTCGCACCAGTATTACGCTCACTGCATCTTCTGTTGCAGCTATATATAGGGCCAAGATCTCTTCAGCTGCGGTTTCCTTAATGCGGGTAAAGTCGTAAATAGATATTGATGTTTTGAAAGGCTTGTTCGCAGTTTTCATTCCATATAAACTTGCTTCCCATCTTCAGAGTATCAAAAAATGGTTTGCACTTATCTGATGATATTGCAATGAATCTGTTAAGTGCTGCCAAGTATCCGTTCAGTTTCTATACCTCCTTAACATTTCTTGGGGATGGCATATTTATGATAACCTGAGTTGTTGCTGGATCGACTTCAATTCCTTTTTCCGTAACTAGATAACCCAAAAACTTCCCTTATGTAACTCCAAAAATGCATTTTTCCGGATTGACTTTCATTTTATACTTGCGCAAAGCTTGGAAAATCTCCATCAAGTCTTGTAAATGATCCTTTGCCATCTTGCTTTTTACTAGCATGTCATCTACGTAGACTTCCAATGTGCGTCCTATCCAAGGTTTGAAGATTGCATCCACTAACCGTTGGTAGGTTGCTCCTGCATTTCTTAATCCAAACGGCATTCTCGTATAACAATACAATCCTCGCGGGGTAAAAAACGCAGTATGCTCTTGATCTTCCTCGGCTAGTGCAATTTGGTTATATCCAGATTGTCCATCCATGAAAGAAAAGGCTTCGTGTCCTCCGACAGCGTCTACTAATTGACCAATGCTTGGAAGTTGATAACTGTCTTTTGGACATGCTTTATTCAAATTGGTGAAATCTATGCGAATTCTCCACCTCCAGTTTTCTTTGGGACTATGACCATATTTGATATCCACGTTGGGTAGCGCACTTCTCGAATGAATCCTGCGTTCATTAGCTTCTTCAATTCCTTTTCTATTGGATCATGATATTCATGTGCTACTTTTCGCATCCTTTGCCGAAATGGTATGGTGCCCGGATATATACGCAATTCATGTTGAACAATGCTTGGGTCAATTCATGGCATGTCTCCTATTTTCCACGCAAACACATCTGCATACTCTTCGAGTAAACATATTAAATCTTGCTCCCTTTCTGGTCTCATCAGGGTTCCAATTTTAATTGCCTTTGGAAATTCTGGTGTTCCAATGTTGATGTTCTTGGTTTTCTCTACAGCCGAAAAAATAAATTTGGGGGTTCCTAAAAATGTGGGATCCCCCTTGAGCTGCTATTGTGAGGTTTCACCCCCTTTTCTTGTTCCTAACTCATCTCCTTTGACTTTAGAATATCTTCCTTCTTCATTATTTTACTTGCTAGCTGCGACTTCAGACAAATGCTGATTTATTGCTCCTTCCTTATCTTGGATTTCCCTTTCCTTCTTCTTTGCTTTTACTTGCTGAGATCTTTCTTAATTTATGTGTGCTTCCGTGAGGGCGCACGTTCTCGCCATGGTCTGATCTCCTTTAATTTCCATTTCTTCATGAGGTGTTGGAAATCGCAAGTATTGATGGTACGTTGATGCAAGCCCTTTAGCTGATGGACCCAATGCCTCCCGATGATGGAATTGTAAGGTGAGGGCGCTTCTACCACACTGAACTTGGTTGCAACATTCAAGGGTCCAGTCATTATTTCAAGTGTGATTTCTCCTCTGGGTTTCTATGCTACTCCATTGAATCCATAGATGGTGTAGCGAGATGGCTCAAACTGATATTCTTTCAATCCCATTTTCAGAAATGTGTCATAGAACAACACATTAAGAGAACTTCCTCCGTCTATCAAAATCTTTGTGATATTCCAACCAGACACAGGCAGGGTGAGAACCAGCGGGTCATTGTGAGTTTCTAATTCTTGATCTACCTCTTCTGCTGAAAATGTTAGTGGGGAAGCCATCCATTCTTCCCATGTTTCAGTGATCCTCCCTGCAACTTTAAATACTTCATGGTTGATTAATCTCTTTTGCAGCTTCCTGTCAATTGCTGCGTTCATCGATGATGGATTTGATTCAGAAAATGAAACCATATTGATAGTCTGATTGTTGTGGGGGATATTAGCAACTTTACCTTTATAAAGCTTTGACAGTGGTGCAGGTGATTGAATGAATTCTTTTAACTCTCCAGCGTCAATCATCCCTTGGACTAGTAAGATTAAGTTTCTGCATCGATCGGTTGCATGCCCCCGATAGCAATGATACTCACAATATTCTTTTGAGTTTTGAGTATGCTCTGGTTGTCGATTTTTTGTTGATGGCCATTGGAAGTCTGGTCTATTTTTTATTATTTTTAAAATTTCAGAATATGGAGTGTTAATTTTTGTAAACACTCGCTCCTGAAAAAATTTCTTCCTTCCCTCTATCCGTGGACGCTTTGGTTCACTAGTTTCAGCTTTATTTGGAAAAAAATTCCCCGACCCGGACGATGGTTCTATTGAATTTGTTCTTTTTGCATCTCCTTGCTGTTGCGATACTATCCTTGGACATTGCTCTTGTATGTCTTGCAGTCTTGCACATGCCTCGATTATTTTTCTAAGGTGCCCCTCAGTTTTCGGGTTGATATTATGAATATCAACAAAGAGCTGACTTTTTCGGTCAGTTATTCCCCACTTGTAATTGTTAATGGCAACATCTGGCTCAACATCTCCAATTGCCTGGCAGATTGCATGCCACCGAGCTGTATAGTCACGAATTGATTCTTTTGGCCATGAAGCGAGTGAATATAATATTTCCAATCCTGAGTCAACGGGTCTGTTGTACATGTATGCTTCCAAAAAAATTCGAATTAACTGCGCATACGAATGAATAGAACTTTCTTGCAATTTATCATACAATGCCAGTGCCAGTCCCTTCAAACTTGATGGGAAACATCGACACACTACAACATCATTTTTCTCCCAACACACCATGATTCGGTTTTAATATTTTAAATGTGGGGTCGGATCCCTGGTACCATCATAGCATTCAAAAACAGGAATGTTACATTCTCGGGGTATTGGTACAAATGCTAAATGTGGTGCCAATGGCGTTCGCCTAGTTTCCTTTAACACTTCCTCTATTCGCCCACCTTCTTTATTCTTTAGGTTTCTTATTTCTTCCCTCATTTGCTCCATAGCTTCAAAGCATTTTTGCCATTGATCATGTTGTGGTCCCGGGTCTGCCCGATTCATCCTTTCTTGTCCAGGTTGCTGTGATGTGGATCTGAGTACCATTCTTTGATCTCGACTATTTCTTTCTCCTCTGCCTTCGAATCTACTGGAACTTGCTTCTTGTTGCCGTGTTCTGGTGACAGCTGGTTCCGCATTCCGCTGGATCGTTTCTTTCAACGTTTGATTTTCTTTAGTTAATCGTGCGATTTGTTCAGCACAAGCTCGTTGCTCTTTGCGCACCTTACTCATATCTTCCCTTAAATTTTGTATATGATCAATAGTGTTCTGAGTATTATCATGAGATGGAGAATGATTATGTTCATAAATGTTTTGATTATTCTCCTGAAGTGAAGAATAACCCTCTGAATTGCTTTGCTGATTCTATGGGTTATTTACTCTCTCTATTTGTTGAAGAATTCCTCTTGCGTAACTTTCTTGATTTCGTGAATTTTCAGCTTGTGACATGTTTTCGCTTTGTCTCTTTTCCTTTCGTAATGTTCTGTTTTCTTCTAATACCAATCATCTGCTGCTTTCGAGAATTCCTTTGGTAGTATGCTATAAAAGTTATATGATTTCAAAAAAATTATTTATAAAAACATAAGTAATTCAGAACCATTTCCAATGAATAAATATTTCATAAGTTGAATAAATCTTTCATTTTCCCTAAATGTGTACAAATTCGTATAAAATGAGGTAACAAGAAATTATAAAGTTCAAATTTTTTTCTTACTCATTAATGCTTTTTGCATGGATCAAAGATTTTGTATAATACAATATATGCTTTGAAATGATACAAAGAACAAAATTGTAGCGACCATTACATGATCGACAACAACCAAAATTTAATTTGTCGAGAAATGACATTTTAAATGGTAAAATGATACAGTAAATGCTTTGAAATGATACAGAAAACAAAATTGTAGCGACCATTACATGATCGATAACAACCAAAGTTTAATTTGTCGAGAAATGACATTTTAAATGGTAAAATGATACAGTAAATGCTTTGAAATGATACAGAGAACAAAATTGTAGCGACCATTACATGATCGACAACAACCAAAGTTTAATTTGTCGAGAAATGACATTTTAAATGGTAAAATGATACAGTAAATGCTTTGAAATGATATAGAGAACAAAATTATGATGGAAATGAAATCAAAATTGTGATACAAGGTAGGATAAATCCTTTACACCTTCCTGTTTCTAGCGCCAAATTGTGACGACCGTTTTTTGGGTCAATCACAACCAAAAAACTTAAGTTGTTTAAAAATGACAATACTCCAAGTGTAATTGATACAGAAAGATTGTACAGAGAATCATAACTCAAATGAAAAAAACTCAATATATAACGTGGTTCAGCTAATAAGCTTACATCCACAGGAAAATATAGTATATTATTTATCAACACTTATTTCGTACACATGGTAATATAATGAATTAAAGAAATTCAGTTCAATAGAGTTCTTAACCTAGTCTTAGCTTTTTCCACTTCTTGAATTTCTTTCAGAGTTTTCTTTCTTTCTTCTCCTCTTTTTTTTCGTCCCCTTCTTTCTACTTTGGGGTTGGTATTTATAGAAAAATATGATGGGTCCCTCTTCCTCACTCCTTATCTTTATTTGACCAGCTTGATCTTATCTTAACTTTGGGCGCAGCTCATCTTACTCCACTCGTAATGCTTCTTACTAGTTCCGCTTGCTGATGCACAACTCCTCTTTGGATTGAGTGTTTATTGGTCCTTCGTCTTTATTATGCGGAGGTTGGCATGTGTGACATGTGGAATTTGACGTGGAGCATATCTATTCTTGCATGATTGGAATTTGTAGTGCGCACGTGATAGGACACAGATGATTGTGGAGCGCAAGAGATAGCAGAACGCAGGTGATTGTGGAGCGCAAGAGATAGCAGTTCGCGGATGATTGTGGAGCGCAAGAGATAGCAGAGCGCGGATGATTGTCTTGGCTATTAATGATGCTTTTTCTTGTAACTTGTGTTCTTCCCACGTGTCTTATATGCATTAATCTAGTCTGACTTTTCTGCTTCCGGTGTCAGTTGATTATGACAGATTTTTATAGCTGTCTTCCTTTATTATTTATTTTGCTCTTGTATTTCTCGGTGCTTCATAATGTGATATTTCCTTCTTATGATATAAACACGTGAAACTAATGAATATATCCTTACATACATTAATACCGAATTCTTTATCGAAAAAAACAAACAAACTCCAAGGTCAATTAAAGAAGTGAGGCAGGGACGGAAGCCCGCATATAGCCCTCTGGTCTTAAGTGTAAATTTTTCTAACATTTTACGTTTAGGCTTGGCTATTACACTTAGGCCAGGTCAAAATAAAATATACTCAACTCCTGAATCCGTCCCTAAAGCAAAGATAAATATTCTAAATACGATTTAGCACTGATTTATGATAATATCATTATAATAAAAGAGACAAAATATAAAATCCATATCATTTGCAGTAGTGATGCACGTAGGGCACAACAATTAAACACGAAGTCGTGCATAAAAACAATCATCTCATTGCAAATGATGCCGGTTTTAGAATTCCAATTTATAACAGCAAAACCCATACAGGAGTTCGCTCTTCGCAGTCATAAATTGCAGCAACTCTGTATGTTTTAATGTTAGAAGAAAACTACTTTTTTTTTTCTGAAGAAAGAAAAATATATTAACTGCAATTCATGTCCGAGTGCAAAGCACTGGTTATACAAGATGGGACGTCTGTAGTCCACACATTAGAAGTTCTGGTAGACAAAGAGAATTTTGCTAAATCATGCGCAGCTTCATTTGTATCTCGTCTGCTATATTTGACGTTAACATCTTCAAAAGTGGATAACTGATTTTGAAAATCATACAACAGATCTCGAACCTTCCATGGAAAGAAGTTAAAATCACCGTTAATGAGATGTACCGCAGTTAAACAATTTCCTTCCAAAATGACTTTTTGATAGCCCAAATCATTAGCCAGTTTTAAGCCTGAATAAAAGCCCTTTACTTCAGCTTCAAGAGGGGAAAATGAGCGTCCAAAACAGCTAATGCATCCTTGATATTGGCCATGCTCATCTCTAGTTACAGCCGCCCAAGCACTTTTATAGGTCGAGTCAAGAAAAGCTCCATCTACATTGATCTTGTAATATCCTGGAGAAGGCTTACTCCAGTGAATTTTATTACCTCCCTCATTATTGATAGTACTGACTTCAATTACTTCCTCCAAATCTTTAGGGTTCTCATAGTCTTGAGCCAATTTGTAAGCACAAAAATTAACCGGCGAAGGATTCAGCCTTGTTTTCTTGAAAATACAGTCATTCATAGTCTTCCAGATCTGCCATAAAATATGACATGCCAACCTCAGACCAAATCCATTAGGATCGGAGTTGAACCATTCACCAATGATGTCGGCAACTGTAGAACTGTTGGGTCTAGGCTGGAATCCCAGATGGCTTTGTATCCATACCATTCTTGCAAAGTCACACTCAAAGAAAAGATGTATAGCTGATTCCTCAGAAGTTTTACAAAGAGGGCAAGTTGTGTCTACTTCCTTGACGAATCGACCAATATTAACCTTGAGTGCTAAGACTCTTCTCACTAATCTCCATATGAAGTGTAAAATCCTTGGGCTTAAGCCTTTTGTTTTCCAAAAAATTTCCATGGTAGACTGTTTGCTAAAGAAGAGGGCGAACCGACATCAGTCTGAAGAAGCTTATAAACAGATTTCGATGTAAACATACCAGTGGGAGTAAAGGTCCAGACCAAACAATCCGCATAATAGCTTTGTGGTATGTGTATGGACATGATGGCTTCCACTTCAAGTTCCAAAAAGGGATTTCTCAATACATCGACATTCCAAGTCTTGTTATCCACGTTTATAAGCTCCCTGACCTAAGAGATACTTGGTTGATTAGTAACAGAGACTGGCTTGAATTGAGGGAGAATTGGAACCCAAGGATCCGAGAATGGATTAATGCATTCACCGTTACCCACACTCCAGCAAGCACCTCGACTCAAAATATCTCTAACTTTGAGAATACTAACCCAAGTCCTGGTTGTTGTCGACGACAGGTTACATTCCCAAAATGAAGAAGCTTTTAGGTACTTGGCAGTTAATAACCTTACCCAGACTGAGTCTCTTTCCGTAATGAACCTCCATGCAAGATTTGCCACAAGAGACTTGTTAACCATTTCCATATTTCTTATTCCCAATCCTACCTCATTCTTCGGGCGGCAGAAATAATCCCAATTAAGAAAATACAGTCGTCTTTTGGAATCTTTGTGACCCCACCAAAACGCACAATGAGTTCTTTTTATTTTCCTAATAACGGAACTCGGAAGTAAGCAAATTCCCATGTGATAAATTGTTGGATAAGTACCTTCCTGTAACATAGAAACAAAACAACAGAGAACTTGAAGATGATTAAGGGAGGGTTAGAATGAAGCAGTACACACACTCAAGCACAGAGAGGTGAAGTCGCCTGTTCAACAGACTGCCCTTAACTCAATATTTGCCAGGTACACCTTTAGGAAGATGCTGCTATACCCTTTCAGTGACAAACTTGAATTCAGGATAAAATCACCTGATACCAACCCAGCTAGCAAAGCTCGTTGGCCCGTTGTGAACTTAACAGTAGAAGAAAAAATGAAAGTAAACTAGTGCACAAAACAAAGCAAGAAGAGGGGAAAAGTTGTCAGGACAGTGGCTGCGACTGGGGTAAACGAAAACCTTAGCATTGTTGTTCTTTTATAGGAGAAGTAATCTTTTGAGTTTTAAAACGGTGAAAAATTTAATTTGAAATATTAAATCCCCATTAAAACAAAACGTTCAGATTTTTAATTAAAAAAATATTTATGATTTTATTTTTCATTTAATTCAAAATGGTAAAATATTTATTTAAAATAAAGAAACGTTTTCTCATTGATGGGTACACGTGTGCACTCGCAGGAATACGCCAAGCACGCGCCAAGCACACGTCAAACTCACGCCAATGGTCACGCCAAGGCTCGCACCAATGGTCACGCCAAGGCTCACGCCAATGCTCACGCCAAAGGTCACGCCAAGGCTCGCACCAAGGCTCGCACCAAGGCTCGCACCAATGGTCGCACCAAGGCTAACGCCAAGGCTCACGCCAAGGATCGCGCCAAGGATCGCGCCAAGGCTCACGCCAAAAGCACACGCAAGCACCGCAAGCTCCGCAAGCCCGTAAGCCCGCGGCCGAAGCACCGCACATGTATGCATTTGCCCACTAGTCCATTTCCCAA
>JAJJMC010012048.1:6919804-6946781 GCA_023531435.1 Papaver californicum | reverse complement strand
TAAGAAGTGAAAATGGATGGCTATAATTCCACCCAAGTTTGGACTAGCGATCCTAGCACCCATCAAGTTAATTATAGTAACAAAAATCATTTTAAGTAATAAACTCTTAATTTTAGTATTAGCCATTTTTATTTCCAATATAAATAAGGATAGAAGCCAATGTAAACCGGATTAGAATGGTTCTTCCTATTAAAACAGACTAAACTGTCTCAGTTCACACGTGTGATGTGCACATGTATCTGTTAATTTCTGTTATAAGCACACACATGTGCTGAGTTCATGTGCAAGACTGAACCCTGTTATAACCACACGAGTACTGTGTACATGTGCTAGTCATTTTGTTAATCCTTCCCTTTATAAGATGATCTTAACTCAGTCATTCATTCAATTAAGAAACTCAGTTTCTGTTTTATAATTCAAGAGAGATTCTCTCACCATTAACACATGTTATCATGGTATCAGAGCAGTGCTACAGAGTTCATGCTTAACTCTTCTTCGATCTAATATTTTTTTCTTCAATTCAATCTTCATTTCTCTTGCTTTTACAGCATCAGTTTTGTTCTGTGTTAGTGGTGATTATTCTGTGTTAGTCCTCAGATCTACATATGATTGAAACATTTTCTTCATTATCAACAATGGAGAATCCTATATCAAACTTACTCTCAAATGTTCCACTAAATCAACTCACAAATTTTGTTCATCTAAATCTCAAGGATGACAATTTCATTACATGGAGAAATTTAATGAATCCTTTTATCCAGAAATTTAAGCTCAAGAAATTTCTAGATGGTACTTATGAATGTCCACCTCAGTATACGAGTCCAAGAAATCAAACTAATGGAATTGAAAATCCTCTCTACACTGACTGGCTAGATGAGGACTCTACAATCACAATGTGGATTAACTCAACAATTTTTGACTCAGTTATTCCATATTTATCTAGATCTACTTCTTCTGCAGATTTGTGGAAAAGTATTGAAGACGGATTTGGAAGATCATCTTCTACTCATTCAATACAGTTGCGCACAAAACTCCTTTTCTATTACTCAAGGTAACAAATCCATTCCAACTCTCATAAATGAAATAAAATTCTTGTCTGATCAACTAGCAGCTGCTGGAGAGGTGATGTCTGACAAAGAACTTGTAGTTATTACTCTCAAAGATTTGAATGATGCATATATTCCTTTTGCAACCTCAATGAGGCATATGAATCCACATGTTACATTTATTGAGTTACATAACAACCTATTAAGTGAGGAAGCTGTCATTCTTGAGAGATCCAAAATCCTCAAAGAAGAAACTACTGCTAAAGCCTTTCTGGCCAACACTAATAGAAGCTCCTTCAGAAATTCATACTCCAATTCAAGAAACTTTTCTAGAAGTAGACCTTACAATGGTAACAGGTATCCAAATCCAACAATTTTTTAGAGAAATTCTTCTGGTAGAGGTCTTCATTCCAGTGAAAGGCCTGTTTGTCAGATATGCAACTCTGCTGGTCATATTGCTACAACTTGTACTCAAAGGTTAAATTTCTCTTATCAAGGGTAGGGTTGCACAGCAACCGACCGTAACCGAAAGACTGGACCGGAACCGACGAAACCGTACCTGAAACGGACCGAACCGAGGGTACAAGTACAAAAAATGAGAACCGAGTACAACCGGGTACAAGGTACAGGTACTACCTAGGAACCGACCTGTACCAGACCGATTGTACCGAGTATTATTAACCGTTGATCAAATTTTATAGTTTCAATCTCATCCGTCCCTTTCTAGGTTAGGTTACTCACTCGATCTTCTCTTCTATTCTGTTTCATTTCGTCTGTATAGTGTGAAGAAGAAGAAGAAGAAGACTTCTTCTATGTACTCCGCCCTATCGACACCACCTCCACCACCACTATCCCGTCACAACAAACACCATCACTACCACCTTCTTCTTCTTCAACGACTCTCGATTTCAAACATCATCAGGTGATGCTAGGGTTTTACGATTTTAATTTGATTAATTTTTTGCTTGATTTGATTCATTTGATTCACACCATCAGTACCCTCTCTCCAGACATTATATAAATAGTGATGGTCTTGGTCTTCAGACATGAATAGGGTATTGAATGAGTAAATATTGGCTTTTTCGATATGCAGTTTTGATCCCTCGTATTTACACTCTTAGTTACAAATTTGACAAATATGTCAATTACTGGTCAGTTGCTGAATAAACAGGAGTAGGGTCTATAGATGATTATATTTTGGCTGGATGTTTCTCCAATATCCATACTAGTTATTATCTTAGAAGTAGGTCAGAAGTTGTTAGTAAAACTTAATTAATCTAAACCATGCTTTATTTCTTATTGATTTTGTTCTAGCTGGTTTTTGAGTTAATTGTATGTTCTTGTTGGTTTTTCTGCTTGAGACAAGCTTCACCCGAATAGCAGAATGTGAGGCTTGTGTTGTATGAACTGTTGTAGTTGTGAGAAGTACTGAACTTTAGTCATTCACAAATTCTCACCATCTACACCACCTTCACATAGTTTGTTTTGGATCTACGGTGTTTTGGATATATTTAATGGTTGAATTACTATGACTAGCGCCATACCCGCTGTAAGATATCTGCGCCTTTTGGTAGTGCTGATATAGTTGATTGATTTTGCAGGGCATTTGTTAATAATGTCTGGTATATAAAGATACTTTCTCCAGAGGATGTGCTGAAACTGGGGAAACAAGGGATTGAATCGTTAAGCTCTAATGGTCAAAGGCTTAACAGTAATACTTGTGATTCTATAAACCTTGTGTCTGGTATATCCTCTGTTGGTTCCCTCGAATACTGATAAGGATAGGAAATGGTATGTATTTTTATCCTTATACATTGACAATGCTGTTTACTACCTGTTTGTAGAATGTCATACATTTGCGCAATTTTATGTGTGACACTTATCTTTCATATGCACAAGTCTTTTATACCTTCTCGAGTTTTGAGCTTGTGTGTAAACTCCGTCACGTCTGAGGTTAATCATCTCCTTGATGCCATCAAATATTAAGTTTGGCATTTTGATTTTTTGAGAGTTTTTGTAAAAAAAATTGAGGTCATTTTGGGAACCCAGTTAAGGTCTTCCAGAAAGATAATTCTCTTTTTTTTTCTGGTAGAACTGTAAACATTTTGTTCGTGTTATCCATAGCTTATTAATGTAATAAGAATGAATCTAAGTGTTGTTGTGGTGTATGAACTAATGGTCTTAATTTAGTTAGAGTTGTTAGACAAGAATGGGTTGCTATAAGGATTCAAACTGCTTTTCGTGCTTTTTTGGTAAATGGGGCTTCTTCCTCTCTTTCATTCTTTTGCTGTAGATTCCTGGGTTTGTGATTGATTGATCTGATAATTAGGGATCACCTTTGTGATGTCTTCAGAGGGGTGTTTTTGTATGTATTATGCATGAGTTGTTTGATTGAATTACCAACTCATTCACTTTCTTTGCAGGTTACTGTTTTGTTGATTTGCCAAAAAGACTTTTTTTCCAACAAGAGTTGGATGTGCATTTGGCTGAAACTTCTTCTTGACTGCTTTTGATGGAGGGTCATGAATCGTGTTGTATTCTATTGGTGAAGCTAACACAACTGTGCTGCAGTGTAGGTTAACATGTAGTGGTGAATCTGTTAACCTGCACCACAACAGCTGTGAAAGCTTCACCAATATATTCAATATGATAAATGCTGAGTAGGTCTAGTTTTGTGTGTGTGGTTCAAATCAAAACTAGAGTTCTTTTGTTCATACTGAGTAGGTCTAATTTTGTGTATTGGTCTAGTTTTGTTCATGAGACTGTAATTTGATTGATGCAAGTAGAGTTCTTTAGTCCATGAGCTTGTAATTTTTATTCATAGTGTAGTTATAAAGATTCTAAACATGGAAGTATCTTACAGTGATGGGTGCTTAAAGGTCAGTTTTAGCATGTTTTCAATTTGTAGTCCCTTTGGGTCCAGACTCCAGACATCCTATTTGCTTAAATGTTAATCTATGATTTGAGATGTAGCAAAAGATGTTGTAGATAGTATTCCCTGCAAATAATGCATACCCATTTAGAAAGATACCATAGTTTGCTTTTGGGTGATGAATAGGGCTGCAAATAGCAAGGTTGTAAATTTCATGTCTCTAATTTCTTTGTCCTATTAGTCATCGAGAAATGCTTATGAGATTATATGACGCATAGTTCTATCTTCTATTAGTCACATGTGAACCTGTTAATGTCCTTTGGAACAATGAATTCAGAATGGATTCAACGAATTTTAAGTCTCCATGTTAGCAAGGTCTTAGTTATCATAGGGCTGTTTTATTGATTTCTCTCTATCAATTGCATTAGTATCACAAAATCAATATAATTGGTCTTGATTCTTGGAGTAAGAAGCATATTGTTTTCTACTGTTGACATAATGTTTTTTTTTTTTATAATTGGTCTTGATTCTTGAATGTATTTTGTTTCTCAAGTGTCTGAAAGTTGTGGTCTGAACGAAATCCCCCACTTCCTTTGTGAATGTGCTGATCATTTTGTGACACTTGAGCATACACTCCCTGTATCAAGAATACATGTACAAGATTATATAATGAGGTTTGTGTTTTCTTGTATATTTTATGTATTGTGACTCATAGCATTATTTGGTATTTGATTTCAGATGGATGCATCAAATTCAAGTCAAGCTACAACTTTGGAAACTCAAGTTGGATCCTCTAATCAACTTTCAGAACCTAGGCAGAAGGTTGAGCAGCTGCTTAATGATGTCTAGTATTTTACTGTAGATGATATGAGTAACTGATATGCATATGATACCTGAGCTTAATTTGTTAGCCATGAAGTTTTATTAAGCGACTTTCTAAAAACAATGAAATAGAAATTGTATTAAGCAGATGTAAAGCAAATTTGAAGATTTACATCATAGTCTAACCAATCCAGAAATGTGTGTACATCTTCCTAGAAGATTAGCATGCCTAGTTTTTCTATAGAGGTATTGGAATCCATGTGAAGAGGTTATACATGGATAAGTTTTGGAAATTGCTTGTTTTGACCATCAAAGACTTCTTATCTTCTGTTACATATTCTGTAATTGTGACTTCATTCAAACTTATTTGAATTTTAAAGATGCTGGCGCTATGTTAAGTTACATTGTATTGTCTGTCTGCTATCTCCATGGATATGTGGAGTATGTTACTTTTGGATACATTATCATTGCTATAAAAAAATAAAAGAAAAAGGTACAGGTACAAGAGCCGACCGGAACCGAGGGTACATGTGCAAGAACCGAACCGAGAGTAGAGGGTACAGGGTACGGGTACACGGGTAGAGAACCGACCATAGGGAGGTACGGGTACATGATTCTACCAAGAACCAAGCCAAACCGACCTTTGTGCACCCCTAATCAAGGGAGATCTCCTCCAGCTAATCTTACTGCTATGCTAGCTGCTGCTGATATTTTTGATGATGAAGAATGGATAGCTGACAATGGTGCTACCAATCACATTGCACCAGCTACAAAGGTACTTCAGGAAGCTACACCTTATGATGGCTCAGAAGTAATTCATACTGCCAATGGTGAAGGTATACATATTAATCATAAGGGAAACACTAGTAGACATATTAATAGTCACTCTTTTGCTCTTAATGACATTTTAATAGTTCCTCAGTCCTCTTACAACATACTGTCTATCCACAAATTCACATCTGACAACAACTGCTCATTAACTCTTGATTCTCATGGTTTCTCTGTGAAGGATCAAACCTATGGGATAATTCTCTTCCAAGGTCCACATAGACATGGCCTATATACCATACCTTTCATCCATGCTCATCATGCTTTTGCTACTACAATAAGTGATCCAGTTCTTCTACATAGAAGATTTGGTCATCCATCTTTTCAAACTATGCAAAAACTTTGTTATTTGTTGCATTTATCTTGTATAACAAATAAACCTTTCTTTTGTGATGATTGCAGGCTTTGTAGATGTCAGAAACTTCCATTTCAACTGTCTTGTAATGTTGCTCAACAACCTCTGGAGTTGTTGCATATAGATCTGTGGGGTCCTTGTCATGTTGCATCTATGTCTGGTAGCTTGTACTATGCTAATATTATTGATGAATACACCAAATATTGTTGGGTTCTCCCTCTGTCATCCAAATCTGAATTTAAACACTCTTTTGTGACCTTTGTAACCAGAATTGGGAATTTGTTGTCACATTCTGTCATTACCATCAGAACTGATAATGGTGGTGAATTCTTGAACTCATTTCTTAAAGATTTTTGTGCCTCCAAAGGAATAACTGATGAGTTATCTTGTCCTCATACACCAGAGCAGAATGGTGTTGCAGAGGTAAAACATAAGCATCTGTTAGGTGTCACCAGAACTTTTTTATCTCAGTCTGGATTACCTAGTGAATTTTGGGTGGAAGCTCTTCAAACTACCAAATTTCTTATTAAAAGACTTCCAACCAGATCCATTGCTAACATACCTCCTTATCAGAAACTTTTCAATAAATCACCAGATTATGAGTTCTTGAAAGTTTTTGGGTGTGCTTGTTTTCCCTGGCTTAAACCTTACACCTCAAACAAACTGGAACAAAGAAGCAAACACTGTGTTTTTCTTGGTTACAGTCTTCAGCACAAAGGTTACAGATGTTTGGATCCCAGCACTGACACAATTTACATCTCAAGACATGTTTCCTTTAATGAGTTCTCTTTTCCATATAAAATGTTGATCTCTTCTGATATCCCTGAGTCCTCTGTGTCTTTCCTATCATCCACATCATATGTTCCTTCTAAGCTCACTTCCACAGCTTCTGAATCTGTTGTTCCTTTACCATCTTCCACATTAAATGTTTCTTCTGTTACAAGGAATGGTCACAATATGACAACAAGATGTAAGCATAGTATTAGAACACCTAAATCTTACTTATCTTCTGCTTATCCTCTAGATGCTGCTCTTCTTGGAAAAATTTTCTCAGTTCCAACTTGCATTAGTGCTGCCAATAAGGAGGAGGTTTGGAGAGTTGCAGCTGCTGAGGAGTATCAAGCTTTGGTAGATGCTGGTACTTGGACTCTTGTTGATTCAACTGGAATTAAAAATGTGGTTGGATGTAAATGGGTGTTCAGAATTAAACATAATCCAGGTGGGTCTATTGCCAGACATAAGGCAAGATTGGTTGCTAAGGGATTTCACCAATAACAGGGGATTGACTTTGAGGAAACATTTAGTCCTGTGGCTAAACCTACAACAATTAGGGTGATTCTGGCTTTGGCTGTACAGTTTAACTGGAAGGTGCATCAGCTTGATGTCAGTAATGCTTTTCTGCATGGTGACTTGCAAGAACAGGTTTACATGGCCCAACCACGAGGATTTATTGATCAATCCATGCCTACTCATGTCTGCCTTCTTCATAAGGCCATCTATGGCCTTAAACATGCACCAAGAGCCTGATATGCAAATTTAAGTTCAGCACTCCTACTTCCCAAGTTTGTAAATTCTACTGCTGATTCTTGTCTTTTTATTCACAAGCTGGTTCTCAAATCACTGTGGCCCTGGTATATGTAGATGACATACTTCTTACTGGTAGTTCTCCAGATTTTATTCTTTCTGTCATTACTCACTTGCAAGCTCAGTTTCCAATCAAGGACATAGGCTGCTTGCATTACTTTCTGGGTCTTGAAGTCAAGAGAAATGCTACCTCCCTATTTCTTGGCCAAACTAAATATGTTGTTGATTTACTATAGAAACATCAAATGGAGGGTGCTAAGCCCTGTCAAACACCAATTGCAGCTTCAAAAGGTCTAAGTAAGGATTCTGGTGACTTATTAGTAAATCCCACAGAGTACAGGTCTTTAGTGGGTGCATTGCAGTATCTCACTTGGACAAGGCCAGACATCTCTTATGCTGTTAATTTGGTCTGTCAATTTATACATAATCCAAGAAAAGATCATCTAATAGCTGCTAAAAGGATTCTTAGATACATCAAGGGCACAATCCATTGTGGTCTACATTTTACCAAAGGTTCCACTTCTTTGTTGGGATATGCTGATGCAGATTGGGCTGGAAATGTGGATGACAGGAGGTCAACTGGTGGTTACTGTCTATTTTTGGGCTCCAACCTTATCTCTTGGTCTTCAAAGAAGCAGACAACAGTGACCAGATCCAGCACTGAGGCATAGTACAGAACTCTTGCTCATAGTGCTGTTGAGGTTGTTTGGATTTTCTTTCTTCTAAAAGATCTGCATTTCTCTCTTACTGGTATTCCAAGAATTGGTTGTGACAATATAAGCTCCATCAACTTGGCATCCAATTCTGTGCTACATTTGTTCATATGGATTACCATTTTATTAGGGAACTGGTTCAATCAAAAAGTATGGGTGTTCACTATGTTCATACTTTGGATCAATTGGCAGACATCTTCACCAAAGGCCTTCATGGACCAAGATTTCAGATGCTGAGAACCAAGCTCAATGTTGTTCCATCACCCTTCAGCTTGAAGGGGGGGTATTGAAACAAACTTAACTGTTTAACAAAAACAGAATTAACTATCTCAGTTCACACATGTGATGTGCACATGTATCTATTAATTTCTGTTATAAGCACACACATGTGCTGAGTTCATGTGCAAGACTGAACCCTGTTACAACCACACGAGTACTGTGTACGTGTGCAAGTCATTCTGTTAATCCTTCCCTTTATAAGCTGAGCTTAACTCAGTCATTCATTCAATTAAGAAACTCAGTTTCTGTTTTGTAATTCAAGAGAGATTCTCTCACCATTAACACATGTTATCACTTCCATCATGAGAAAACGCCAACCATTTAGTTTCGCATAGAATTTCTGGATCAAGAAATCATATGAAGCACAAAGATACCTTGATTGAAGTAGATAGGAGCCCAAGTACTTGTCAGTCTTCTTCATAATTGCCACTCCAAGAATGCCAGCAAACTCAGCTTTCCGATCTTGATTCATTTTCTTGCTGAAATGTATTGAGGATTTACTGAAGTTAACTTTCCGCCCCGACCAATTTTCATACTCTCTCAAACACATCTTTGATATATTGCAGAGATTTATTAATGGCTCGCCCGAGAAAGAATAAGTCGTCAGCGAACATTAGGTGGGTGATGCGAGGTGCCTGATGATTAATTTTGTATCCCTCAAAAGGACCTTCATTTGCTGCCTTGTTAGGAATCCAAGTGAGTCCCTGTATACACATGATAAATAAAAACGGAGAAGGCGGACACCCCTTGTAGGAACCTATTGACTTAATAACAGAGAAAATTTCTTCTTTGTACGATATACGACTCAAGGAGGTACAATTATTAGGAGAAATGGCATGAAGGGAATCAAGAAAAGAGTAATCTGCTGGAGTTTTCGGATCAGCCGTAAACATATTACTGAAATATTTCACAAATTCTTGAGAAATAATAGATTGATCAGTGGTCCATGAAGAGTCTTCTAGATGAATTGCAGTAATTTTGTTTCTGGATCTTCGGTTGATTACTGATTGATGAAAAAATCTTATGTTCTTGTCACCATCATTCACCTTGTTTTGCTTGTAGCGAGATCTCTAGTATACAGCTTGCATTGCTAGATATAACTCTATCCCATCTTGAATAACTGTTTCTCTAGAATTGTTAAAGCTTGAACCAGGAGAGCTTTGGATAACAAGCAACTCTCTCTTAAGATCAGCAATTTTCTTATCCAGGTTACCAATATTTCTTGAACACCAACTTTTAATTTTCAGGGATAGTTTAGATAATCTATTCTGAAGGTCTCCAGTTGTAGATTACCATCTTTGCTTGATGAAGGGGAGGAACTGATAGTGTTTGAGATAGTGAACTTCAAATTTAAAAGACGGTCACCAATCTGGAGAAGCAAGCACACGATCCAACCTTTTGCCTAATCTGACTGTCAGCACCTTGATTGTCGGGCCAGCACAACCAAGATCAATGAGTCCTAAAGTTGAAATCATTTCCCTGAAACCATCCACATTTGTACTTTCAAAAGGACGTCCACCTTCCTTCTCAGAGAAGTCATAAATGGCATTAAAATCACCGATACAACACCAAGGTTCAAAAGGATTATCACCAAACTTGATGATATCTTCGTGAAACTGACAATGTTCCACAGGATTTGGCATACCGTAAACATACAGCAATGTCCAAGGATCAGCACAAGTCTGCTCCGAGATGCTAAGATGAATGATATTTTTAGTTTGATACACTACATTGGCACATACATCATCAGTCCAAAGCACCCGTAATCCTCCACTAAGACCTTTGTAACCAGATGACCCAACAAAAACATAATTTTTGAAACCTAAAATAGTTATTTGATAAGTAGAAACAGCAGAAGAAGCTTTTGTTTCACTTAAGAACACGATCGACGGATTGGTAGCACAGAGAAATGATTTTAGAGCCAGAACTGTCGAGTCATTTCTCAACCCTCGACAGTTCCATGAGAAGACTAACATCGACCTTGCGGCTGTTTTGGGTCAGCCGCCACCACCCACTTGTCTTCCATGTCAGACAAAGTCTTGTACAAGCAAGAACGTTTGGTAGTCTGAGTATTTCCGGTGTCAACTTCCATAGGACGCTTGGAAATTAGCATTTTGAGATAACTGTTTGCAGTAGAGGAACCAGCAATCTTCTCGCGTCTTTTGTAGGTATGCTTCAGATTAATAACCAAATTGAGAGGAGGAGGTTGAACACTGCTTGGGGTTTCTTTAATATTTAGGAAGCTTAGTACCTTAGAGATAGAAGCTTGAGGAAGAATTGAGATAGAGGTACCCTCTTTAATTCCCAAATTAGACTGATTCAATACAGTAGTGGATGTGCTCATTAAAACATTTGTAACTGAAACTTCATTGGATTGGAGAGTTGGTGCTGACATACTTTCATTGCTTGATTGATTCATGGAGCAATTATTAGCCTTAATGATTGAGGAAGCATGTTTTGTAACTGATGGAATAGCTAGGATCAGATCAGTAGAGACAGGCATTGTTTGTGCTGGATAAGATGATTGCACGAACCTATCGACTGCCCCTGCTAACCCATCCCTACGCCTGGGAACCCAATTCTGTCGAGACACTGGCTTGGACTTAGCCTGAATGTTCTCGTTAAACTTTGGAATGAACATGTTCTCCACCTGAGATTTCAGATCAACCGATAGAATTTTGTTTTGTTGAAGATCACTGAGTTCACGGTATCTAGGACAGTGATCGATACGATATCCAAGTAGACCACAAAACTGACATCTTTTGGGTAAACGTTCATATTTGAGATTAACTTCTACTCTTTTTCTAGAAGTAAGAAAGACTTCTATGTTGTTAGGAGGTACCTCAGTAATTTTCATATTGATCTTGATTCGTGCAAACTTTCCCCAATTCACGTTTTCAAGTTCCAACGGAGGGTAAGGGTCCCCAATTTCCTTTGCGATTTTGAGAACAAAATCAATGTCCAAGTGATTAACCGACAGACCATACATCTGAACATTGAAAGGAGAGTAATTGAACTGATACTCACTAGGGCCTTGTCCTTGTCGCATCTTTCGAAAAGCATCAGGTCATCTGAAAATAGCCAAGGTGCACCATCCACTACCATATCCACATCACAATGGTTACCAAATTTCAGCAAGTAAGACCCTTCATGAAATTCAGTAATATGCACAGCCTTTCCAAAACTCCAAGCACGTTGAAATTTTTCCTTGAGCTCAGGAATAGTATACACATGACCAGAAATGAACTTGATGGCAAGACATTTTTTCCAGTCACAAGTGGATTCATTTGAAGCAATAGGAAGACGAACAGATGGGGATGGACGAGGGTTGGATAGCAAAACAGCCATTTTTTGAAGAATTTCTTTATGCTCGGCCATGTTGATTGAGGATAAAACAGATTTGATATAACCACAAAATGTTCGAAGGACATGAACAGAAGAACAACAAAACAAGTATATATAGCCAAGATCAAGCAAAAAATGATAAAAAAAACGTTATCAAAATTAAGAAGAGTATAGTTAGAAATCAAAGTGGGAAGGTGGCTACATAAAAGGCTAATTTTAAGGGTAACAGTAAAAACCTTGAAATAAGCTAGGTGGACTTAAAACGGAGAGAAAGAAATTCAATGATTAAATACAAACAAACCTTTACCGGAGCCGCAGTCAATGGGTTATTAAGCATTGGTTCTGAAACTAACTGGCGGTTTTGAACTGATTGAAGCGTGAGATGGACTGAAAATGAGAAATGAATGAAAAGAACTCAAATTAGAAAAAGAAAAAAAAAAGTATAACTCGAGTATAAACAGCCTGGCAATGCTTTTATGATCTGATACGGTGGATCTTCCAATTATTTAAGTTCATCCCCTTTGTTCTATGCTCTCTATCTCTCCCTTTCTACTGAGCATACTCCCTCCGTTTCAGGAAAAGAGTTACTTTTCCTATTTGCACAATTGTTAAAGCAAGATGAGAGAATAACTTTTATAATTTATTTCCAGATTTACCCTAACAAAAAGTTTAATACTACATATATCTTCATAATGAGAATAATAACATTTCTTAAAATAACAAGGGTAATTTTGAAAGCTTGTTATGTTGAAAAATGAAAGTAACTCTTTTGTTGGAACAAAAATTTAAAGAGAAAGTAACTCTTTTCCTGAAACGGAGGGAGTATTATATTTATATATACACGGTGAGTTTTAGCTTTTAAATCCTACATGGGATTCCAATTACGTCGGCTGCCGGCCAGTTTTAATTAACTTCTAAAATAGTGTATGTACCGTACTCCTCGGATATTATTGAGAGAATAAATAGTTGTACTCTTACTCTCTTAGTCGTGTTGGGTAGGGCTGTCAATTCCAATCCAAAACCCGATAACCGTTTTTAAAAATTCGGGATCCTATAAAATATTATCCGACATAACGGATATCGGATATTGGAATCGGATATTATACCGGATATTTTCGTATTATCGTAACCAGTGCAGTCCATACCGGCCGGTACGGCCGATATACCGCTGGTTTTACCGGTTTCGGCCGAAAAGCGGGACGAAATCCGGTATACCGGTAAACGGTATTTGACCGAGAATATCGGCCGGTATGGACTGTACCGGTTTGGCCGGTACGGCCGGTATTGACCGGTATTGGCCGGTATTGACCGGTACAATCATTTTTTTTTTGTTTTTTTTATTTAAAAAAAAATAAAAAAATAAAAATTTATTCTTGTTTTAGGGTTTTCAATTGTTACCCATATTTTTATGATATTTTAGAATTATATATGCATATGATAATATCTATAATTAATCTAATGATCTTAAAATTGTAATATCTTTGTTTAATTAGTATTTTAGACGATAAACTTTGAAGTTATTCTTGTTTCTTTTGTATTTCCAGTTTGAACTTTGTATGAAATCTATGGATCTATATATTTTGGATGAATACTAGTTTATCTTTTTAAATTTTGTGAAAAAATGTTTGTTATAACGTGTTAAAATATATTTATAGTTCTAAAATGTGAACTAGTAATTTTTCATAAAATTATAGGTATAAAATATATGCACCGATATTCCACCGATATTTAAACCGAAATTTCCCCGGTATACCGGCGTACCAGTGTATCGCTCTCGACCGGTACGAACCGAAATCCGGTATTGTATAACCTTGATCGTAACGGAACCGGATTAACCAGTATCCGTTCCGATATTATCCGATACCGATAAGACATAACCCCCTGTAAAATATCAGTTTCTCTTCTCACTAGTCACTTCTCGTTTCCTTCCCTTCTCTCTTCTGTGCTCCCCCTCTTCTTCAACTTTCATCTACAGAAAGAAATCGAACTGAAGAAGTGAATTCGTCTCCCCCTCTTCTTTTCCTTTATCTATTCTCCATTTCAGGGTTTCTATTCAATTCATGTGAGTTACATCATTTACATGTGTTTTCAATTCATCATTTCTGTTCAATCCAGGGTTTCTGTTCAATCTAGTGAATTTGTGAAATTAAGGTTTCTGTTCAATTCATCATTTCTGTTTGATAACATGTTTGATTAGAAAACTAGGGTATGTTTTTAAATCCAAATTTGGGTTCAATTTGAAACTTAATTTAGGGTTCCTGTTCAATTTAGTGATTTTGTGAAATTGGGGTTTCTTTTAAATCCAAATTATTATTACTTCTTCTTGTTGTTGTATGATTTGCTTTGACTGGTTCTCTCTATAATAGTAATAGTGTTGATTTTCCAATTCTCGTTCTCTTTACCTATTGATTTTCCGGTTTGATTTCATTCGACTGACTTGGGTTTTTAGTTGTACTGATTCGTTTTGATGGTGTTCTAATTCTAGAAAGGTAAAACTGTATCGAATGGAAAAAAATGAGGAGTTGGAACTGTGAAGATTCTTAAACATAAGCAGACTGAGAAAGTTTATTTTTCTATAGAGAATCTAAGACATTGAAGATTTGTGTTACTCATCTAGGTTTATCGTTTTTGGTTTTTGAATTGATTTTGGGTTTATTTGAGGGTTTTAATTTGATCTGTTAGATTTGATTAAGGGGTTTTTGTGATTTTTTTTTGTAGTGTTACCAACAATTTCTATTTAAGAACATGCTGGGAATGAGAAATCATGTGTATGGCACGCTACTGATTTCTCTGATGGCGAATTGAAAGAAGAGTTGTTTTGTGTTCGACTAGCTTCCATTGAGAGTAAGTATTTGCTTGAGATTTTCATTGATTTTAATTTACTATATTTGTTTTTTATTTCTGTATATTTTGAAGAGCGTTTTGGAGTTACCATTAGGGTTGTCTTTGTTTTCTTGTTTGATTGCTCATGTTAATAGGCATAATAACTCAATGTGTGTCATATGGTTTAGGACATATGTTGAGTCTTTTATTTGTGAGTTGAGGCATTGTAGTAGGTTGCAATGATTGTTGTGCAAAGATATATTTTCTTCTTGACTTTTTACTGATTCAGTTGAGATTATATCTTGAGTTTAGATTATTATAATGTACTGTTCTTTGGTTGGCTAAGTTAGTTTCAATGTTCTCATGGGAAGGCTTACCAATTCGATCTCAGTAGCAAAAGGCTAAGGGTATACATGTTAATTCCGCTATATGACTTAGTGATACCATTAGTTTATTAACTTTTTGAGTCTCATAAACATATTTGTAAAATAAATTTTCCAGAATTCATTGACATAAAATGACTTCAAGTCTTGATGATTTTTCAATGATCAAGCCAACATTTGATGAAAATTTTGCATTCTACTTCAAACTATTTGCAATTAGTATGGTTAAAATAAATGCAAATTGAGTATTATATTATTCCCCAGAAATGTGCACATTCTAAGAGTTTCATTTTTTAGATGTGAACATAACTTTCTAGAGGCATGTAGCTACGCATACCATCACATGAGCCAATTTTTATTGTTGCTAAAACCATGGATACCTCTCTCCTTAGTATGTTTCTTATTTCTATTTTGTATATTTTGGTCGAAGTTTACTCTTAAATCTATGAATATTCTTTTCATTTACAGTACTAGAATACTACCTAAGGTTGCTGAATCAAATTTTGAGGTACTGTTGCCTTGTTTGGTGCTGGTGTATCTTATTTGTAAACAAAGCTAGATGCAGGAAGACGTAATTGACACAAGAAGACATGATCGTACCTCTACTAGCTCTTGTCAGCAGATGAAACTTTCTATAAATTAATAGGAATACGCTTATGTTGATCGTAGAGTATGAATAATATTTGAGATGAAATATGCAAGGTCAACCAATTTATACGCAAATACTTACTGCACTATTATGATTTTATCTGTCATGTAACATTTGATGAATGTGTCAAGTGATGTACGTCCAAGTAACATTTGCTGAAAAACAGGTTTTAAGATTTATATCAGCTATCGGATATTTATCGGATAATATCCGATATCCGATAAGCTTATCGAAACGGAATCGGATTTAAAGTTTAAAATTCCGTCGGAACTTATCGGATATCGGATATCCGATAAGGCTTATCGGAAACGGAACCGGCTGAGCCAGTTTCCGTTTCGATACCATCCGTTAACAGCCCTAGTGTTGGGTTTATGGCCGGGAGTTGCATGATTACTCTAAAGAATTAACGCTTAATAATCAGAGAACAAATAAACTTTGGCTTTGTAATAAATTTAAATAATTAATATTCAAGGGGATCCAGCACCAGCAAGAGGATTTTCGGAGTTAGTACTATTGTTTTGTGTAGTTTATATTTTTGTAAACTGGATTAGGCGTAAAGCTTTATGAACAAAATAATTAATCAAGTAAATGGAACGTGTATTCATGATACCAATAATTTTAATTTCCAAACTTAGCATTACTTCTTTCTTTTTTTTTTGATAAATTGTGAGTAAAAATATATCTTACCCAAACACCTACGTAGATGTTGATTATGATGATGTTGATGATCTCTGTAATCTTTTTCTCCACACGAACAGAGTTGGGGGTACCTGCAAAAAACCCTATGATATTTGAGTTAGTTAGAGTTTTTCACAGGAGATCCTGTAGAAAATATTGCATACCTTTTAAGGTTTAGATCCCACTATTTATATACTTCTCCTTGGGGATCAATCCTAATTTCGAGATAAATCATGACTTGTGATGACTTATCCTGCAAGTCATTTGGAATGTTCCAGAACCTTCTTTGTATGCCTTGGCCAACAAGTATTCCGGAAACCTCTAAAACTTTCTTTTAGGGTTGTGGTATAAGGTCAAGGAAAAGTGTTTAAATGGTCAATCCAAAATAAAACTGGCAACTACGGCCGGCAACCAAGGTGGGCAACCAAGGTGGGAAAACATGGTGGGCAACAAATATGGGAAAACATGGTGGGCAACCAATGTGGGCAGCCAAGGTGGGCAACCATGGTGGGAAACCAAGGCCGGCAACCAAAGCCTATAATATGGTATTATTTGGTATCAAAATATTAGGGTACACACATCGCCCCCTCTTAATCCATAACTTGTTATTGGTTTAAGAAGTTTGATTTCCTTGAATTTTACCTGAGGTGCTACGCAATTCGCCCCCAAGCGTGTTGTTCGGAGTATTCCGCAGCTCGCCCCCGAAGTATTGTTTTTATGTTATGAGGTATTACGTATCTCGCCCCCAAATGACTGTTGTCTTAGTTGAAGTGATACTTAACTCGCCCCCAGCAAATATAGAGTATCATGCTGCTCAATGCTCGCACAAGGGTGCACTTTCTTGTTGCATCTTGCTCGCGCATGGATGAGGATTAGAGGTTTCTGTTATCTCAAATTCACGTAGGAGGCCAATCCTACTATTCAAGATGCGCGCAGAGTTGAGATGTATGCATTTTCGTATGCCTTGGCATGTGAAAATGCTTGCTATATCTGTTGACGTCCCATACTTGATATATGATAAAAATTCTCTAACCGTGCATATGCCTTATTTGCCATATTACTGGAGATTCATGTCTTGTATGACTGTCGGCGGCTTCATACAATATAACTTTGCCATACCAAACTGACTGCGGATTCGAACCCTCCGCAATAGTTAAGAAAATCAAATACGAACAATCGAAAAATGGATTACCAAAATACTGTTGAATTAACTGTCTGAATAGGAATAAAAAAACAAAATACCCACTGCCCAACAACAACTGCCTCGTTAAACCTCTATGTGAAAAACCCATTGGGATAAAACCAACACAAAGGAAAAAGAGTGCATCACTGTGGGATTTTAATGAAACTACTTTTACGAAAATCTAATTAATGAGAAAACCTTTTCAAGTGGAAAGAGTTCTAAGGTTTCCAAGGTTTGGAGTCTTCAGTTCCATCAAGATTTCTTAGGTAGTAAGAACCACCAGATGCAGGTCTATCTACTATGTATGTATTACCAAAATACTGTTGAATTAACTGTATGAACAGGAATAACAAAACAAAATACCCACTGCCCAACAACAACTGCCTCGTTAAAACCTCTATGTGGAAAACCTATTTGCATAAAACCAACACAAAAGAAAAAGAGTGCATCACAGTGGGATTTTAATGAAACTACTTTTACGAAAATCTAACTAATGAGAAAACCTTTTCAAGTGGAAAGAGTTCCAAGGTTTCCAAGGTTTGGAGTCTTCAGTTCCATCGAGATTTCTTAGGTAGTAAGAACCACCAGATGCAGGTCTATCTACTATGTATGGATTACCAAAATACTGTTGAATTAACTGTCTGAACAGGAATAACAAAACAAAATACCCACCGCCCAACAACAAATTCCTCGTTAGAACCTCTATGTGGAAAACCCATTTTGATAAAACCAACACAAAGGAAAAAGAGTGCATCACAATGGGATTTTAATAAAACTACTTTTACGAAAATCTAACAAATGAGAAAACCTTTTCAAGTGGAAAGAGTTTCAAGGTTTCCAAGGTTTGGAGTCTTCAGTTCCATCAAGATTTCTTAGGTAGCAAGAACCACCAGATGCAGGTCTATCTACTATGTATGTACCCTCCAAATTTGCTCTGAGATTTCCACAATTGGGTTCCATTGTTGCTGCTCGAGTCTTTTTCAACACGTACTCTCCTGGTTTAAATGCTCGTTCCTTGAAATTTCGACCGTAGCTTTGCTTGACTGCTTGCTGGTATCGTTCCAACTGCTGCAGTGATGATTCTCTCTGTTCTTACAACAACTCTTTATACAAAGCTAGAACTTTCTCATTGTTTCCTGAACCGACTGCTCGGTCTTGGTAGTGCTTAGATGCATCTCGGTGGGTATGACTGCCTCAGTTCCGTATGCCAGTGTAAAGGGGGAAAAACTAGTTGATCTTTTTGTATTTGTTCGGTAAGACCATAAGACTCCTGGAAATTCCTCTGTCCATTTTTCCTTGGCTTTTTCTACCCTTTTCTTGAGGTTGTCCATAATAACAAGATTCGTTGCTTTTGCATGTCCATTGCTTTGAGTGTAATATGGACCTGAGAAATTGTGTCGAGTACTTAGATTCTCGCAGAAATCTTTAATCAATTTGGAATCAAACTATTTCTTGTTATCTGACACCAACTCGTGGGGGATTCCAAATCTGCAGATAATGTTCTCCCAAAGGAATCTCTGTACATTGTGTCTATCCACATCTACTAATGCTAATGCTTCAATCCGTTTGGTAAAGTAGTCAGTGGCAGCTAGTACAAACCTTACCTCTCCTGGAGCTCGGGGGAGCGGTCCGACGATATTTAGTCCCCACTTGCCGAACGGCCAGAGACTCGAGACAGGATGCAATTCGTTGGTGGGTCTCTTCGGAATTGGAACATGCTCTTAGAAAGCCACACACTTATTTGTGTACTCCTTTGCGCCTTTTTGTATATACGTCCAGAAGTATCCTTGTGTAAGCACTCTATGCGCGAGACTGCGCCCGCCAGCGTGGTTGCCCATATATTCATTCTTGAGCCTCTGCCAATATCGCTTGTCCTTCCTCGGCGGATATATATCGCAGAAACGGCTCCAAAGCCGTTGGTTTGCGGTATAACTATCTGTCGATCATTGAGTATCTCCATGCATTTTTAGTAACCTTTGAAGCGGGATATTTATCATATGGGAGTTCACCGGTTGTATCGAACATAGGGTTGACGCCAGTCTTGGTCGATATTTGAAGGATTCCTTGAATCATCCACTGTCTGACTGACTGTCAATGTTCATGTTGTCAGCAACTTCTGGTATCAGAGTAGTTACCATATCATCCCCACTAGCTTGTTCGAGATTTAGAATGGAGTGACTCTCGGAGATGCTAGGTAACTCCTGGAAATCTACTACGAAGAAGCGAATAACTTTTATGTCGTCTGCTGAAGACAGATACGCTAGAGCATCATCATGCCTGTTCTCCAACCTTGGTCTTTGCTCGATCGAGAATTTGTTGAAACTACTTACCAAATTCATCATGTAGTCAAGATATGAGATCATTCTTTCATGTTTGGCCCTTTAGGAGCCCAGAAACTGATTAATTACCAACATAGAGTCTGTTACCAGCTTTACATTATTCGCCCTAAATTGCTTGACAACTTTCAACATTGTTGCTTCATATTCAGTTTCATTATTTGATGCGCAAAAACCAAGTCTAGTCGCTTTTTTGATCTTCGATCCTTCGGGACTAAGGATAATACATCCAACACCAGCCCCACTGAAATTTGAGGATCCGTCAGTAAAAACGGTCCATTGTGGTTCGGACATTTCGACCTCTATCACAGACTCGCCCCCATTCATATCAGTGGTTGAATCAGCGGGCTTCCTCAATTGTTCTTCTTCATCAATATATGTGTCTATGTCGTCCACAAGAAAATCTGCTAACACTGCAGCTAGAGCATGCCTTTCTCAGTAGTTCTGTTTTCGTATCTGATTTCATAAGCTCCCAAATTTTTTTACCATATAGCCAAACGGCTTGAATCATCAGCTCGTTCTAAAATTTCTTCAATTCAGAGTAGACTACGATTTGTTTTCCTGGAAATAAGGCTTGAGGCGACGAGATGCGTGAAGCAAAGCAAGTGCTATTTTTTCAATTTTGGTGTAACGTGTTTCCGCCTCCGTCATAGATTTACTAACGAAGTAAATAGGATTTTACTATAATTATTTACGAATATCATCACGCTTACAACACTTTCAATCGCTGCCAGATAAACTCCGATTGGTTGCCCAGTTTTTGGACTAACCAGAATTGGGGAGTAGACAGATAATGTTTGATTTTTTTCGAATGCCTCTTCGCACTCATCTGTCCACCCAAAGTTGACTGCCTTTTTCAGAACATCGAAAAATGGCTTACATCGATCCAAGGAACATGAAATGAATCTGTTTAAAGCTGATAACCGTCCTGCCAACTTTTGGATCTCCTTCTTAGTCTTTGGGGATGGCATATCCCTAATGGATCTAATTTGTTCCGGATTTTCCTCGATTCCCCTATGGGTCATCAAGTATCCAAGGAACTTTCCTGAGAAGAACCTGAATGATCCTTTTGCTAGATTGAGTTTCATCTGATATCTCCTCAAAATATCGAACGTCTTCTGTAAATCGAGCAAGTGAGTCTCCTCTTGTTCAGACTTCACCACCATATCATCGATATACACCTTTATCGGTTTGCCAACCAAATCTTTGAACATGTCATCTACCAAGTGTTGGTAGGTCACTCCTGCATTCTTCAACCCGAACGGTATTACGGTATAGTAGTATACTCCTTTGTCAGTAACAAAGACAGTATGTTCTTGATCTTCTTTGTTCAAAGGTATTTGATTGTATCCATAGTAACCGTCCATGAATGACAGTCTCTTGTATCCGGAAGTTGCATCCACCAGATCGTTTATTCATGGAAGTGGGTATGGATCACTCGGGCATGCTTTATTCAGACCAGTAAAGTCAATGCAAACACATATTTTCCCATTCTTTTTTCTGAACGACTACGATGTTAGACAACCAGCGCGGGTACTGGATCGGTCGAATAAAACCTACCTCCAACAGTTTCCCGACTTCTTATGCTACTCTGTCTTTTTTGCTCTGCGCCATGTTACGAATTTTCTGACGAACAGGGTGGTAATTCTCGTCAATGTTTATCCTGTGACATGCTATATCCGGATCTATCCCTGGCATCTCAGCAAAACTCCACGCAAAAACATCAGCATTGGCTTGTAAAAGTTTAAGTTCGTGCGCGGGTAAATCAGCCCTACAAATATGGTTTTGTTCTTCTCGCTCCCAATCTGGACCTCCACAAGTTTTTCGATTATTAGGGGGCCCGTCGCATCCTCTCCCACATATGATTCTGGTGGCAGAGGATTCTGTAATTGTTATTTCTTCTCGATCCGCAGGATGTGGTTCCCGCTCACTTCTGACTTTCGATATTCGTCCATTGCGTTCTCATGAAATTTATGGGCTGCCATTTGCTCACTTCTCACCTTTACGACACCTTCGGATGTTACGAACTTTAAGCACTGGTGATATGAGGATGTAACTTCCCATATAGCGTGCAACCATTCTTGTCCCACGATCGCATTGTAAGGAGCTCGGCAGTCCAGTAACAAGAAATTTCCACGAACATACTTGTTACCAACATTGATGGGAAGTTTCACTTTTCCTATTGCCCTTGTAACTTCGCCACTAAAGCCAATAATAGGATTTTCATCCTCCTCGATCAAATCATGAGAGAGGCTCATAGCGGAATAGGCTCTTGAAATAGAACACTTACAGAGCTTCCGTTATCCACCAAAACACGGTGGACGCAGAACATACCAATCCAAATTGTTATAACAATAACGTGGGGACAATACACACCTTTCATGTCTTCGTCAGTGAACTTGATCGTTTTGCTGCCCAGCTCTAATATTTCCGCTTCTTGCCCACTGGCAAAATCATGATTTGCCACGTACCATTGTTTTACTTGCCTTAATTTCTTTATGGTTTCATTTTCAGTCGCTCGTCTTGACATCGAGTGAATTCTGGCATGGATGACATTAATCACATGTGTTGTGTTCAGATGTATATGTCCCGAGCCTTTAACTTGATCATTTTTGATGTATTCTTGCAGCTTCCAGCATCTATCATCCTTACTATAAAGTTTGGAAATTTTTAGTCGTATGACCAATGTTTTTATGGAAATTACAGTACTTGTTCTTGTCACGTTTTTCACGTGTGTCTGCTGCCAGTGGACGAGGGGGCCTCAACTCTTTACTTATTCTTTCGTACAACTCAGTTAATCGAATGTCCAAGGGTGTCATCTTTGTATCTTGTTGTTTTCCAGCTTCTCCCCTTTCACCGTGATTTTTTTTCTCGAGCTTCGCTTCGATCGTTTCGATTTCCATTCGAATGGTTCTTTGGCTTATCTTTTGTTCCATCCTGTGGATGATGGGATGCTCTGTCTATCTCTCTAGACTTTCATGCCTGCGAATCGTCCTCGACCCGAGCATATTCTTATTCCCGTTCATTCAACTCCTCCAAAGTTTTGGCTGGTCTACCAACTAAAGAGTTGTAAATACCTGCTCGATCATACGGGTATGTCTGATTGTAAGCCTCAATGACCAACTGATCGTTGGGGTCATCAACCTCGTTCAACTTCTGCTTAAAGCGTTGAGTGAATTGCCTGATGTTTTCCCCCTTTCGAACTTTCAAGAGAAAACGTGAATGGGATCCCTTTCGATCGCGACGATTGTACTTGTAGTGCGAAAAAAAAAATTCAATAAACTTCTGGTAAGTCCCGATTGACTGTGTCCGAAGCTGGCTGATAGACACATTTTTTTGTCTAAATTGTGCTCGATTATCTATTTTGATAGTGTTCGACTTTGTACTTATTATAGCTTTTTATGTCTTTGTAGGTATTTTTGAGAAATAAATATTTGTGGAAGAATCGGCTCGAAAAGTGATAAAGACACCCTGAAAATTACTAAAGGCACCCGAGGAGAATTGATCAAGTCCGTTCTTTTCAGTTTCCTGCTTCTGTAACACAGAGAATACTTCTCTGTAACGCTTATAAGCGCGTCTGTTTTTCTGTGTTACCTCTATTTCATCATTGTAAACATTTTTTGAGCTATGAAATATATTTTTGAGGGTGTTTCCACTATAATGAGCTAATCACCATCACTGGGGCGACAGAGGAAGTTATTTCTCCAATGATTAAGTGGTAACTTCTATTTTATCTATTTTTTACAATTCTTTTATTATTAATTGCTTTGAATTAAATTCAAAAAAATATTTTTTCTCAAATAATTGTGTTTTCTTTTGATGGGTCATGCTTAGTTTTAAACTTTTTATGTCTCATGCTTTCGATTTAAAATTATTCTTTTAAAAACCTAACTTTGACAATATTTAGAATAAGTTGAATACAAAAATTGTAAGATTTTCTCACTTGAAATATTGGTTAATGGTGGAATCCCTAACCCTAGTTCTTCCCATTAATTTAAAATCAAGTTTTCTTTAATTCTCTTAGTTTTAGTCATTAAAATTAGGTCTAGAAATCAAATCTTCACAAGTCTGAGAATCAAACCATTTTTACCACTATATTAAAATCACATCAATTTTTGGCAGCGGCACAAGTCTGAGAATCAAACCCTTTTTACCACTACATTAAAATCACATCAATTTTTGGCGCCGCTGCCGGGGACTTGTTTTTAGGTTTAGAGTTTTATATTTATATTTATTTTTAGTATTATTTTTTATTTTGTTCTATTTTATGTTTCTTTGGATATTTCTCTTTTTTCTACAGGTTTGGATCTTAGATTGAAGGGAAATAAAGCCAAAGACTTTGGTGATTAAAGACTTAAAGTTAAAGTTAAGGACTTGGAGTTAAAAGTTAAAGCTTAAAGAACGTAGAAGAAGACAAAGACTTTTATTTTTAGATTTTATTTTTCTTTATATTTTATTTGTTTAGAAAATTATATTAGGAATTTTTATTATTTCTATAATTTTTCATTTATTTTTGGACACTTTTTGGACTTTATTTTGGACTTTGGACATTTTATTATTTTTAAACCCTACAGAAGGGTAATTTAAATATAAACTGCTACAGGGAAGGACGACAATTACGATATTATCTCGGCCCCTCGGTTCCGTACACTGACACAGGAGTAGGTGGCCCGAGTCAACTACAACCGATTCATCCCCCGTCTGGTACGGGAGGTAAGACTCGATTAACCCACGAATCCGCTGCAAGTGGGTTTACTGCATTCCTTCGTATGCATATATGTTGAGGAACTGAAAACGGACTTCCTTTTCTAGTAAAGGGAAAGAACTGGCCATACAAGATAAGGACTCGGATTTCATCACCTTTTCCTTCTTGCTCGCTTTAGGAACACGTTACCAAACGCGAACCTAAACCTTAAAATTTTGACTAGAAAGAGACTGATAGGGTAACGAGCTTATAGGAAACTCTTTTAAAAGGACTGTACTTGTTACTTTATTAGCCTAATCAAAGTTCAGGAAGATTATTTTAAGTTGACTAGAGCCGCCTTGTAACCCAGGGAAAAGTGCCAAAGAGACAGGGTTATCAAAGCTCCTTAGAGCTTATCCTGTTTCTCTTCGACTTAATCTAATTCGGATCGTTCTAAGAGGTTTGCTAAAATTGTAACTAGTTGCCTTTTGAAAGAATAGAAGTTGGTCTAGAAACAATCTAAGTGGAGCCATCATGCTTTTTGTTTGCTAGATTTAATAGGTTTGATTTGGTTGAATCATCCTTGCTTGTGATATGTTGAGGACCCTTTCCTGTTATGATTTATTTTCTTAGATTTTTTTTTTTTGTAAATATATTAGGAAGTTTATAGAAAATGTCGAATTGGTATTATGAGGACCAATACAATGAATATCCGACTGAATTTCAAAATAGACATTATTTGTATTATCAACAGGGTGTGGATAGTAGTCAGGACCACCATCAACCTTTTGGAGGTTATTGCTCATACCAGGGTGATCCCAATTACTATTCATATACACACCCGTCATATGAACATGAAAATGACAAAATATCTAGTTCTTTATCTTGGAGGGATGCCCTAAAGAAAACGCAATCTAGTATTCCCTATGATAACCCAAATCCTTCTCTAGAAGAATCACATGGGCAAAATTCGAGTTCTTTTTCTTGGAGGGATGCCCTAAAGCGGATGCAATCTAGTACTCCCTATGATGATTCAAGTTCTTTGTCTTGGAGGGATGCCTTAAAGAAGATGCAACCTAGTAGTCCTTATAATGAACCTATTATGCCTCTAGAGGAATCACACGAGCAGTTGTTATCTAGTACTCCTTATGATCCATATGTTTCTCTAGAAGAATCTCTCAAGCAGTTAGCTGAGAATAAAAATAGGTTTGTATTACGTTGGGGGGGACGCATAGTAGTCCAACTTTTTCTCTCGACGAATCTCTAAAGCAGTTGGCTGAGAATATAAATAGATTTGCATTAAGTGTAAATAAAAGTCTTGCAAAGAATAATATTGCTCAAAATAATCTTAATTTCCAATATAGTGCTACCCTTGATAGTTATTCACCTAGTCAAGAGGACGAGGATAGAATTGGTAACACTACTTATTTAGACAAGGTTCAAACATCTTCATATTATTATGATGATGAGGATAGTATTGGTGAAGAATTTGAAATATACAGGCAGAGTGATCAAGAAATTATCACTCCAATTGTACTTCATGATGATAGTGTTATTTCTGGTTCAAATCCAAATAATTTTAATGATTATTCACCTATTCAAAAGGAAGAGGATTTGACTAGAGATACCACTATTTTAGACGATGTAGAATTTTCTTGTTTTGAAGTCGATAATGGTTTAAAGGAACGGGTTTAACCTGAGAATATTGTTTTAGAGTCCAACGATTTAGAAACAATAATCTTAGATAACAAAGATAGACTTGTAGAGATTTTAAATATGAGTGAGGATGCACCACCTGATTATAACCTTGAAGAAGCAATTGACCATTTTCGGGAATCTGACGATCTAGAAATTTGGAAAATTGTGACTAGTCTATCTAAAGACACTGAAAACTCTAAGTTTGGGGGTGACTATCATTCTACCTGTGTTTTACCTTTAACTCTTAGAAAGGTCTCTAACTTGGGACTTGACATTTGCACCTCTACCATTTTACAAGATCATCTTCAAACTGGATTTCGTGAGCCTGTTGTTGTCCAGAAATAAGTTCAGTTGTTAGAAACCCATCCTCTGGTCGATGTGGCACTACAAGAAAAATGGGCTTAAGATTCTAAAATCTTAGCAAGAGCTCGGAAATTTAGTCGCTTAAATGGTTTAAGCGTCTAAAATTGCAACTGCCCGAAATTTTGGTGGCAATAAACATGTGTCCACTATTATTTAGCAACGAAAAAATATACTTAATCGCTAGGTCCTTTGTTCAAGTAATTTATAGCAACTAAAATAGTGATCATGTAGCTATTTACTTTGAGGCACCGACTCGTAGCAACAACAAAATAAATTGGTTGGTTAAACTTCTCTCAGCAACTAAGTTTGAGCCACAACCAAATATGTTTAATTGCT